>JAHIAM010002940.1:0-28820 GCA_021605205.1 Aegilops longissima
CAAAACAGAGTGTCTCCAACTATAGCGTCCGAGGGGACTTTTGTTTACTAGTTTGATTTAGTTTGCATAAAGCATGGGATTTGGGCATCGGTGACCAGCCATTTTCTAAATGAATGAAGCGGAGTCCACTCTCCTTGAGAATAACCAGCCTAACATGGAAGATAAGGGCAGCCCTAGTTGATACATGATCTATTCGAGCATACAAAACAGAATGTTTATTTGAAGGTTTAGAGTTTGGAACATACAAATTTACTTGGAGCAGCAGGTAAATACACGCATATAGGAAGGTTTAGTGGACTCATATGGAATAACTTTGGGGTTTAAGGGATTGGATGCACAGCAGTATTCGCTTAGTACAAGTGAAGGCTTGCAAAAGGCGGGAAGCGATCAACTAGAGAGCGACAGGTCATGAACATGCATTAAAATTAATAAACATTGGATGCAAGCATGGTAGGATATAATCCACCATGAACATAAATATCGTGAAGGCTGTGTTGATTTGTTTCAACTACATGTGTGAACATGTGCCAGAATCAAGTCACTTAAATCATTCAAAGGAGGATACCACCCTCTATACCACATCACAACCATTTTAGTAGCATGTTGGAGCATAAGGTAAACCATTATAACTCATAGCTAATCAAGCATGGCACGACAACTATGATCTCTAATTGTCATTGCAAACATGTTTATTCATAATAAGCTGAATCAAACGATGAACTAATCATATTTACAAAAACAAGAGAGGTCGAGTTCATACCAGCTTTTCTCATCTCGTCAGTCCATCATATATCGTCATAATTGCCTTTCCTTGCGACGAGCAGGTGAATAATAATAAGAGTGCAGGTGCATTGGACTAAGCTGGAATCATGAGCATTCAATAAACGAGGAAGACAAGGCAATATGGGCTCTTGGTTAAATCAAAAACAATGCATATATGAGCCATTTCAACAATTTAATTATGGTCTTCTCCTATCGACCCCCAAAGAAAAGAAAAATAAAAAACTATTTACAGGAAAGCTCCCAACAAGCAAAAGAAGAGGGAAATCTTTTTGGGTTTTCTTTTAATTATTACTACTCTGCAAGAAAAGTAAACTAACTAAAATTACTCTAATTTTTTGGTTTTTAAGGTTTATCAAACACACAAGAGAAAGCAAGAAAAGAAAATAAACTAGCATGGATATTACGGTGAAAGAGTATGAGCACTGTCGGGAGAAGCTGATCGTGTCCCACGAACACCTCTACGGGATCTGGGTCCCTTGTGGTTGGAGCGGAGATTGCACGAAGCGGATCAAGCGATGCACGAGCAGATTACCCAACCGAAGCTCTCGGAGATAATACTCCTCTGCTGCTTTGTGGATTATCTTGTGTTCTTGCTAGGAGCAATAGGGCTACAAAACCTAGCTGAGTGTGGTCTCGTGTAGGTAGAATCAACTAAGCGAGCTGAACGAACCCTTTCTCGTTGCACTTGGGCCTCCTTTTATAGGCACAAGGGGTCACCACATGTGGCAAGTAGACAAGGGTAAGATAGTAAAACATAGGTTGGTACACCACACTATCGGTGTAGATAATCTATACCTAACTCGGCGACAAGGGACAAGAGTCATCAATGCCGTCTCGATCGCCCGAAAAGATGTAATCGAGGGACCGTCAAGTGCGCCTCTATTTGCCACGATGGTAGCTTGTCGTGCTTGCTTATCGCTACTCCTGCTGGCTGCAGCCACGTCGACAGGCGTGCTTGGGAGAGCCCGTGGTGACACGTTGGCGGAGTGGTGGGCGGAGATGAAGAGGTTGCCCGCCCGAGCAAGCGCCTTGCAGCGGCAGGAACCTTGTCGCGGGGCTCGGCGCCCACCAAGCCTTCCGGCAAGATCCTTGCGGGGTCTTGATTTTCAAAGGCGCGGAGGGTCTTGGCGAGCGCTGACAAGGCTTGCCGGGGCGCTCGATTGCCCGTGCAGAGTTCGAGTACTAAGGTACCCCTACTTTAGTCTGCAGAGGCCAGGTGCAGGCCATGCGGTGCTGGTGCTTTGTTGGCCGGGCCCAAAACAGCAGCAGAACGCGCGGCACTGGTCCAAACCAAATCCACTCCGTAACCGCCCGCGTTCCCCGTAGCAGCGCGCGTCAATGTGGTGTCGTGGGGGAAGTGGGCGGCGTCTTGAGTCGCCTCATCCGTCGCCTGGTTCGCATCCCCCACGTGGTCTCCATGCTCTTGGGGTCGCGGACGGTGGGAGTGGAAGCCCAGGCCGTTGCGGCGGAGGCAGCAGGTCGGCCCGATTCCTGCTCTTCCCTCGCCTTGATTCACTTGGCCAGGCGGCCGAGCCCCACCTTGCTTCTTTAAGAAGGCGGAAGGGGCGCGAAGCCGCACTCTCCATCTCTTCCTTTCCTCACCTGCTCCCTTTCTCTCATTCGTCATGGAGAAGAGAACCTTAATTCTTCATCGGTGGCGGCGAGGTCGCAGTGACAGCGCCCCCTCCCAACTCCACGCCGGGTGGCAGAGCCAGCATGAACCGCTGTCAAGTTCGTGTCATTGAGCTCGTTTGATAGCCCAATCGTTAAATATATAAGCGGCATCGTTGCGGTACTCTCATGGGACGTTTAGGTCTCGGAACAGTCCCGAACCTCACTTCTCTTCTCTCCTCTCAGGCCGAGGCCTCTCTTCACAGCCACCAACCCCTCTCGTAGTCCCTCTCGCTCGGAGCCGTTCGATGGCGATAAATGCGCTCAAAACCCCTAGAGACTAAAACCTAGCCCCCCTACCCTTTATAATCACCCCTCCTTCCTAATTTGGCAGCCTAGTCCTTCCCCTACCTCCCTGCCGCCTCCCTCCTCAAATTCTGTGCTCCCCCAACCAGCCTCCACCACCTGCGCCGCCCCTCCTCGTTTTCGGCGTCGGCCAGCCACCTCCGCCACTTGGCGCGCCACAGTTGGCCCGGCCGCCACCAGCCGCCGCCTCCGGCCACTAAGCGCCCATCGCCTCCCGGCTCATCCTCCCTTGAGGCCGCTTGGAGCCATCCATGACCCACCGCCCGGGCAGGCAGGCCCCGCCAGCCCACGCGCCTCGCCACCGCCCGCTCCTCCCTCGCGTGGATCCAGGCGAGCCGATCTCCTCGCCGCCCGCCCGCTCGTCCTCGCCCGGGCCAGCGCGCCACCGCCATGCCGGCGACCTCGCCCGAGCCGAGCCTGCGCCGCCCTGCTCCCTTCTTCCCCGCGCTTCCCCTCTCTCACCTCGCTCTCTCTCTTCTCCGCGGGACCCCCCGAGCTCCGTGGCGCCCGCCGCCCTCGTGCTTTCGTCGCGGGGCGATCCTCGACAGTCCGGGGTCCTCGTGCGGATCTGCCCGTTCCGTCATCCGGCGCCCTCCGACCTCCCCTGCCGGCCGCGCGCCCGCCCTCGCCGGAGAAGCGCCGCCACTCGTCGTCGAGACCGGATCGGGAGCCGATCCCGTCGCCCGTTGGCCCGACCCGTGGGCCCCTTGGTAGTGGCCCGTCTCCCCGAGATCCAGCCGGCCCGACCGGCTCCCCTCCTCGGCCTGCCAAGCCTCGCCGCCAACTTGGGCCTGCAGCCCAGGGTGAGCAGCCCACTAAACCTCGCCCCGTGTGATCTTTAGTTATTTTGCGCGCGATCTGTTTTTTTTTACTGAAATTCATCCAAGTCCCGAGCATTTTTGATATTTTGTGCCATTTTCATTGCATCATATCTCTGTCATCGTAGCTCCGTTTTGCGCGTGTAATATGTCAAAATGTTCGTCTCGATGAGTAGATCATTTAGTCTCATTGCATCATTTTCATTTGAGCTCATCTTGGTGCCCGAAATGCTGTTGGAAGAGTGCTATGTGATGTTAGTTTCTGATTTTTATCAGAACTTGCACTTTTGTCATTTTTGCCATGATTGATGTGTGCATCCTATGGACTTGAGTCCTACATGTGTTTTGTAATATGCCATGACATCTTTCCAGGGGTGTGTGCCATGTATTTTTGTGATCAATGTGGTGACTAGCACAAGCATGCAAACTAGGTGTCTTGTTGTTGCTGTTTTCAGCTCTGTTTTGCTGATATTTTGATGCCATGTTAACTTGATGCTACTGAGAGAGATCCATGCATTTTGAGATACTTCAGTAAGGATGTTTTGTTAAACATGTCTTTCTATATCCATCCATGCCCTTTTTTGCAATTATGGAGTGGCATAGCTTGAGTCAATCGAGCTCTACTTTTGCTATCAAATGTTTCCTGGCAGATTGTTTACAGGTTATTCAATTTTGCCAAGGTTGTTGTGGTTGATCCATGTATGCTATGTTATTGTTCTTGCCATGTATGTCTTCTATGCCATGTCTTTTTGATGCATGTATGCTTATTTTATCATATAAGGCTCTGTAGTGAGTGCATGGAGCTTGTAAACATGCCTACTTGTTATCAGTTTTGACATGCCATGTTGCTGAATCTGTTAGCAGAAACTTTCGATATTGACATGGGTGTTACTATATTTTCCGATCCTTTTGGCTTATTGTCACTAAGGACATTTGTTCTATGCATTTAGTAGATTCACGCCATGTCTTTGTTTGCCATGATAAGTTCCTGTAACATGTTGTTTGATAGCTCTAAACATTGCAACCTGATGTTATTTCTGCCAATGCCTGAAACTGTTATTAGTTGCAATCTTGCCATGTGTTTTTGAGCATGTTCTAGTTGTTTCTGGAGATAGCTCAGTGCTCATGTTTTGTAATGCTTTACCTGTACATAATGCCCATGCCTTTTGTTTTCATATTGAGATGCTGTAGCTTGTTGTTTTGATGCTTGCAATATGCCTATTTGCTGTTTTGGACAGCTTGTCCTTTAAACTTGTATAGGGTGTATGCGTTGAACCGTTGCTCCGTTTTGAGTGTGCTCTATATGAAACTTGCTTGATTTTGCATGTAGTTTCATATTATCATGTTGGATCCTTGTTTTGAGGTGTTTTCTTGATGTTTATATGCATTTTGCATCAATGCCATGCTTACCTTGTTTTGCTCATATCTTCTAGGCGTAGCTCGAATCTAATGAACTTTATATGTAACTTGACTAAATTTCGTGTAGATCATCGTGGTGCATCTTAAATTGCTGTTTAACAACTTGAACATAAAGTTATTCAGATCTGGACCAATTTCGAAATTTGCATATGAGGACTTACGGAATTGTTATATGTTGTTTCGGCCTCATTTAAACTTGCCATGATGTGTTGCTCTTGTTTGCATCATCTCTTGCCATGTAGCTTCATCTAAATTGTCATGCATCATGTTTGTTGAGCATCATGTCTTGTTCATGTGTGATGTGTTTACTATGTTGTGTGCTTCTTCTTGTTAGTTCCGTTTAGTTGCGATCGTGAGGATTCGTTCGTCTCGCTTGGTTCGGCTTCAACCGTTCGTCTTCTTCATGGACTCGTTATTCTTCCTTGCGGGATTTCAGGCAAGATGACCGCTACCTGGATCTCACTACTATCATTGCTATGCTAGTTGCTTCGTTCTATCGCTATCTTTCGCTACCTATTACTGTTTATCAAGCCTCCCTAATTGCCATGTCAGCCTCTAACCTTTTCACCCTTCCTAGCAAACCGTTGTTTGGCTATGTTACCGCTTCTGCTCAGCCCCTCTTATAGCGTTGCTAGTTGCAGGTGAAGATGAAGTTAGTTCCTTGTTGGAACATGGAGATGTTGTTCCTTGTTGGAACATGTTTACTTGTTGGGATATCACAATATATCTTATTTAATTAATGCATCTATATACTTGGTAAAGGGTGGAAGGCTCGGCCTTATGCAGTGTTTTGTTCCTCTTGCCGCCCTAGTTTCCGTCATATCGGTATTATGTTCCCGGATTTTGCGTCCCTAGCGGTCGGGTGATTTATAGGACCCCCTTGACAGTTCGCTTTGAATAAGACTTTTCGGCAAGGCCCAACATTGGTTTTACCATTTGCCTCACCCATTACCTTTTTCCTTGGGTCGCGCTCTCAAGGGTCATCTTTATTTATCCCCCGGGCCAATGCTTGTCTAAGTGTTGGTCCAAACTAGAAACCACTTGCGGTGCCGCCCAGAGGCAACTTGAGGGTGTCGTCGGTTGCCGTCGTCTGCTCATCCGTCGTGGCTTGAGGCGAGATCTGTGCAGCTACTATCGAGGTGTCGGCGCAGCGGGAGGTCTTCTTTGGTCTTGTTTTATTGCTGTGAAATGTCTTGTGGCAGGATTCGAGACTGATTGGGTCTTCGGGGAGAAGAATATCCTTCGTTGATCGCGAGAGCTTATCATGGGCTAAGTTAGGACACCCTGCAGGGTTTGAACTTTTGAAAGCCGTGCCTTGGTTATGTGGCAGATGGGAATTTTTAATGTCGGTTGTAGAAAACCGAAGTTGATCTCAATTAAAATACACCAACCGTGTGTGTAACCGTGAGTGTCTCTTTTGGGGTTGATCGAGAGAGAACACGGTTTACGGGTTATGTCGGCGTAAGTAGGAGTTCAGGATCACTTCTTGATCATTACTAGTTGACGACCGTTCCTTTGTTTCTCTTTCGCTCTCATTTGCGTATGTTAGCCACCATATATGCTTAAGCTGCTGCAACCTCACCACTTTATCCCTTCCTTACCCATTAAGCTTTGCTAGTCTTGATACCCATGGTAATGGGATTGCTGAGTCCTCGTGGCTCATAGATTACTACACCACCAGTTTCGCGGTACAGGTTGCGATGCTCATGGCCTTGAGGCGATGTTTACTTGTGTTGGAGTTCTTCTTACGCTTCTTCTTGATCGAGGATAGGTTCGGTCGGCGGCAGCTGGGCTAGCGAGGTGGATGTCGTTTGAGTTCTGTTTATGTTTCATCCGTGAGTCGGATGTTGTTACGGTATGTGATATTGATGTATTCTTGTGGCATTTGTGCCTTATGTATATATCCCCATCTATTATGTAATGTTGATGTAATGATATCCACCTTGCAAAAGCGTTTCAATATCTTGGGTCTATCCTTGGTGGGACCTTGAGTTCCTTTTGGATAGGGTGCATATTAAGCGTATTTCACGACCCTTGCGAGTTCTTCGTCGAGCTGCGCCCGGGCGCCTCGTCGTCGCCTCGGCTTCCAGCTCCGTTCGCGAGCACGATGAGTCGGACCGCCCGAGACTCTTGAGGCTGCACATGAGGGCTGTGGGATCAGCGGCATGCGAGTCGCGTTGTATTCCCAGCCCCTAATGTGATGTATCTTGATGCGTGGGTGGAAGGCGTTCACCGCATCCACAACCTGATGGCGGGGTTTACCCTCCATTTTAAGTTAATGGAGGTGATCTCCTCTCCGTCAAGGTCTTGAGGATCTCGGCACTTTCGGGCGAAGTGCTGCGTGGATAGCTCCTCCGACAGCGAAGATTCCCCCTCGGCGAGTGGCGAGGAGGAGGCGACATCGGCGGCGAGGTAGCGGGCCCGATTAGTTGTCGAGGCGCCCGTCGTCGTCTGGTGACCCCATCATCGCGTCGGCGGCTCCTTGAACTCCCGGGGTCGTCTCCTTGGGCGACTGGCGTAGGGAGGCTGCGGAAAGGGGAAGAAGGATGGCGGCAAGGCCGTCAAGTCGGAGTACGAGGACGTAGTGCCCTCGACAGCGTGCTGACTCATGCCGCCCCGTCTTCGAGCCCCGCTTCCGTCGCCGCCGTCTCCGTTAAGTCCTCGGAGAGCCCCCGGGATGTTCCCTTGGTGCCTTCTGGCGCCTGTAGCTCGCCTAGGCGCTCCTTTTGCCCTTCTCGCCTCCTTGACCTACCTCCACGAAGAGAGGGGCAGGAAAAGGATTACGGGCATCTTATCTTTTTAATTTGTAAGCCTTGGGCCTTATCCACATTTAAAACTTGTAATCCTCTCTTTCATGTTTTCATTCTCCACGAATTTGTATCCGAGTAGGATGTTTTTAATGAAAAGGATGCTTGAAAAGGGACAAAACTTATCGATATCGCAGCCCCGACAACTACGGCTTGCGCGGCCCGGCAACTCGGCTTGTCGGGGCTTGGGTCTGTGGCAGCCCTTCTTCTCCTCTTAGCTGTTATTTCAGTTTTGAGAACAATTTAGCTTGATGCCGCAATAAGTTATTTTTGTAATATAACTTTATTAAGGCAGTATTTGCTATATTACTTCCTTTACTCGACTCTTGGCTGTATGTTACTGCCCTCGCTTTTCGAGAAACTTGCGGTGCGAGGCACCCTTGCCCTTGAGCGAGTGCGGAACTTCAGCGACTTCTTTGGCGGGGCGCTTCCGACAAAGCAACCTTGTCAGCGGACTAGCCGCAGCTCACTTAAGTTGTTGGCGGACTCGAAACAAAGTAAAGTAGCGACCAGTCACGATTTGGTTCCTTGGCGCGGGTTTTTCCATACAAAGCTTGATCGTTCAAGGAAAATAACTTTAAAAATCGAATGCTCAAACTTTGGCAACTTAGCTTTTACGTCGTTAAGCTTCGGCAAAGCGAAACTAGGTCAACTTGCTATGCACCGATACTCAAAGCCCCGGCGGTAGCGAGGGAAAGGGCGAGGATGTCGAGCCCCGGACGAGAAGGGCCAGGATAAAGGGATCGTCGGAGAGCTTGAGCTGGTTGGTGTATCTGTTTGGAATGGGCCAGCACGCTTCACACTTTGTTACTTATGCGGTTGCATCACGGAGGCTTCGGCGGAAGAAACCTTGCGGAAGCTTTGCGGCAAGTGCTCTTAGCCAATGTGGTGACCACATATGCCTCCATGTATCTCTGCCAACAGCTTACATCCATCTTCACGGCAAATACACTTCAATTTCACACCGTTGAGTCTTCTTACATGCAGGATGTTGCCAACAAACTGGTACATACTTGACTACCGGGCTACTTTTCCGCTTTTTCTTGCTCTTGGGAAGTTCTCTGTCAGAAGGAAATGGGCGATTCTTTGTGCCCATCTTTGGAGCACGTGGCTCGACAACAGAACTAAAGGCTCATCAATCACTGCGGGAACATCAACCTGCGGCAGAACACAATGGGTCGCGGGCTTGATGATCCCGGCAAGCTGCGGGCGAAACTTGTCGGGGCGTTTGCTTCAGCGATACAAACTGCATGGTTTGTCAGACATCTGCTCCTCGGTGATACTGCGTTGGTTTAGGGACCTTCTTGGCGGCGGCTTGGGAGCTCTGCGGGAAAGTAGTCACCGGAAACCAATTTTCTTTTCTTGCTCTGTCACTGTCGATGGTGTTACGGTTGGCTGAGTTAGCTTGAGCACAAAATCCCTGGTTCCACAGGTAACTTAAGTGCGGCACATTTGGAGAGGCCATCAGCTATATCATTACGTGCTCTTGGAGCGTGTTCCATTTGCGAGCCTTCAAAGCGCTCTTCCAGCTTCCTCACTTCATCGGCGTAGGCTTCCATCAGCGGACTCGATAATCTTTATTTACTTGGCGGACGACAAGTTGCGAGTCCCCGACAATGAGCTTCTTGATCCCAAGGTCCACCGCAATCCACGAGACCGGCAAGCAAGCCTTCATACTCTGCGGTATTATTTGTTGCTTGTTCCTTGGGAAAGTGCATCTGGACTATGTACTTGAGGTGCTCTCCGGTGGGTGCGATAAGCAGCACGCCGGCACCGGCGCCTTGCAGCGAGAAGGCACCGTCAAAGTACATCTGCCACTCTTGATTTGCCTCCTTGATGGGGATGCTCGTCTCCGGAATCTCTTCATCTTGCGTTGGCGTCCACTCTGCTATGAATTCTGCCAATGCCCTGCTCTGGATAGTTGAAGTGCTTTCGAACTTGATACCAAAGCTTGAGCAGTTCCGGTGCCCACTCGACAATCCTGCTGTTGCTACGGATTTTGCAATATCCTCTTCATGAAGCGGTGACAACTGTTATCTCGTGTGCTTGGAAGTAATGGCGCAGCTTTCTTGAGGCCATGAGGAGGCGAAAAGCAGCTTTGCACACAGTACCTTGATCTAGCCCTGTAGAAGAGGCCGACAAAAGTGGTAGGCGTTGCACCATCTTTTACGTATCTTATCGCAACCTGCTGATCTATTCTTATCGGGACGAGCTTGTGGTGAAGCCCCTGCTCGTCGCTGGATGCAAGCTGCCTCGGTTGCGGCTCATCATCCGCCTCCTCTCGCTACTAACGCAGCACTAACCACTTGATTGGTGCTGCTATATCTGACAACAACTTCTCTTGTGGCCTAGGTGCGACAAGTATTGGGCGGAGGACGGTATCTCTTCAAGTCTGCGGCGCAGCCTCCGCCGAGTCCATTTCATTGGACCTGCCTTTTCAAAATCTTGAAAAGCGGCGGTAGCTTCAGCAGAACTTAGAGATGAACTTCTTGAGCAGCCACGCATAACCGGCAAGCCTTGACATCCTTGGGCGTTGGTGCTTCAATCTGCTCAATGGCCTTGATCTTGTCGGGATTGGCTTCAATTCCCGCTGAGACACAAAGAAACCGAGAAGCTTGCGGAAGGACTCCAAACACGCACTTCTCGGGGTTGAGCTTGAGGTTGATCTTGCAGATTTGCAAATGTCTCATCAAATCCTGAATCGAGTTGCTTTGTCCTTGCTTTTGACCACTATATCATCCATGTGAAGCTTCTACATTTACGTGTATCTGTGGCTCAAAGGCATCATGGACTACTCTTGCGAAGGTTGAACCGGCATTCTTCAAACCGAAGGCATCCATATGAAGCGATCGTGCCACATGGTGTAATGAATGCGGTTTCTCTTCATCTTCTTCGCCATGAAGATCGATGGTATCCTGAATATGCATCAAGAAATGAAAGCAGATCACATCCAGCCGTGGAGTCAACAATCTGGTCGTCTGCGGCAAGGGAAATGGGTCTTTGGGACAAGCTTTATTAACATCGGTGAAGTCAATCTGAGTCTCCATTTCCCATTAGCCTTGCGATACAACTACGGATTGGCCAACCATGTGGGATGGAGGACTCCTGACAAGCCTGCTGCTTCCAACTTCTTGATTTCTTACGCTATGAACTCTTGGCGCTCCTTTTTGTTTCCTAACTTTTTGCTTGCCGGGCGGCGTGAGGACAGACAGCTAGGTGGTGCTCAATTACTTTCACAGGAACACGGGGCGTCGGATGGTTGCCATGCAAACACGCCGACATTCGCCGCGAGAGAAAGCAAGCGAGCTTCGCCTTCCTATTTAGGGTCAAGCGTGGCGATGGTGAAGGTACCACCGATGCCGTCCTCCTGGCGGGCACCTTCTTGGTCTTGGCGGAGCTGCCATCGTCTTCTTGCACTTGCGGTGGAGCTCGATGGTGCGTCCTCGGCGGTGGCGCAGCACTCCGGGAGATGCGCTTGCGGAGTGGGCATCGAGCTCTTGCGGTCTTGGTGGTCTTCTTTTTCCCCGGGAGCTTCAGCGACAAGTGGTTTGCTAACGTTCGCGGCAGCTGCATCGGTAAATCTTGTCGGCGCAGATAAGCGCGTCCTTCTTGTCGCCATGGACGAAATAGCGCTTATCGGGCGGGCATCTTAGTAGGTTGTAAGCATAATGAGGCGGCCATGAACTTGGCGAGTCTTTGGGCGGCCAAGTATGCCATTGTAGGGCAATGGGAAATCGGCTGACGTCAAGCGTGACCCTCTCGGTTCGAAGTTGAGCTCGCTGCCGAATATTACCGGCAGCGTGATCTTCCCTTTGGGCTTGCTCCTTCTGGGTTGATTCCTTGGAAAGTACCGGTTTCTCCGAGCTCATTGTCGAGGATTTGAAGTTTACGGAGCCTGCGAGAGGAGATCAAATTCAGGCGGCCCGCCGTCAACCAACATCTTTGTGACCTTGAGGTTGCGGATGGTTGGTGAGACCAACATCGGCAAGCACCCGACCCTGATGATGCGATCGGGTGATCCTCAATGTCAAAGATGATGGGCGTCTTGGACCACCGAGAGGTTTGCGTGACTCTATGGATGGTTCTGCTGCATTGACCTCACGCATCCATTGCTTGAGTTGGCGGTGCGAGTATGCGAGCGCACCACCGTCAGCATAAAGGACCTCCGTCGCCTTTTGAAACTCCTGCTCATCAGCTTCATCGTCTTCCATGTCTTCGTCATCTTCATCTTCGTCTTCTTCCTTGTCTCGGCAGCGAGGAGAAGTCATCTCCTTGCCGCTGCCAGCCTTACCTTGGCGTCCTCCCGACGGGTCTCTTCTTACTTGCTGTCTGCGGCACCTTCTTGGGCTTTCTCCTTGTCTACTTCGCTCGTATTCAGCTCTCTGTAGCTCAACAAGCTGCTCGACTTTCTTGCAGCTCTGAAGATCGTGGCCCTTAGTGCGGTGGATCTTCTGATCTTGCTTGTTGGAGCTATGGGGCTTGTCGGCAGCCGCCACGACTTGGCGGTCGGCGTCAGCGGCAACCTCCTTGCGGAGCCACCAGCCTTTGCCTTGTTGGCGGCACCATCCTTGCCGGACTGCTCGACAACTAGTACTTCTTGGTTTTCTTCCTCCTATTGTTTAGCCGTCGGCTCTTTCTTGCAGGCGATCTCCTCCTTGTCGAGACTCTGCTCCCACATTCTCTCCTAGGAGTCTTCTTCCTTCTTCAGCCTTGAGCACACTTGTTAGCTAGGCGTAGAGCTGTTGGCGTCTTTCACTTTGCACATCGCCATCTCCTCCCTCATCCTGCGGTTTCGTACATTACGATGGAATCTTGGCTGATCACCTTGGCGGGGTGGGCGTCGGGGATGTTGTAGTGCCTCGGCTGAATCTCTGGATGAACTTCGCGGGGACTCTCCCTCATACGGGCAAGCAGGTGGAGAGTCACTCTCTCAGCCATGAGGCTTGTGGCGCTGTGAAACCGCCAACAAACTGGTGGCACAAATCTGCCCAAGAAGAAATAGAGCCATCGGCAAGTGCATGAGCCAAGACACGGCGTTTGGCTTGAGCACCGGGGAAAGTAGTTGGCAGGATCTTGTCATCTCGTCCCCAGCGGCCTGCACGCGATGGTGTAGATCTTGAGGAACTCCGATGGGTGTGTCCTGCCATCATACTTTTACGGCACATCTGGTTTGAAGTTTTTCTTGTCAGACCCAGCGGACTTGCCGCAGCTCACAGTGAGCAGGGCAACCTACAGCGTCTGATAAATCGCTGGTTCCCTGGCGCATGCATATCGACAGTGGGCCCGGCGTTGGTCGGTGTGGCGGCGCTTCTCTTGGCGCTTCGTCTGAGTTCGGCGTCTTCTTCTTCCATTCTCGGAGAACTTGGCGCTGGTCGAGAGCGAGCTCGCGGATCCGGCGGCGCTGTGGAGTCATTGTCGAGGTGGATCTGGCGAGTCGGTGATCTTGGTCTTCGGGAAGGGAGTGCTGCAGTGGCTGCACCAGCGCAAGTCTCGCCGCCATCAGCTCGCGCCTTGTCGCCTTGCCGCGGCTGCGAAGCTTTCGGTTGTCGCGGGACGCCGCCATTGGCGAAGCCGATGAGACTCTGGTGTGGCCCTCCATTACGTCGACCTTATCGGCCGTTGGAGGTAATCTAAAGTAATTGAGCTCTAGCCAAGGCTTCGCTGGTGTGGTTGGCGGCAGCGGCGCGCGGGGCGAAAAACGGGATGTGCTCGGACTCTAACCAAGTTAGGAGGGCAGCATCCATGGCGACCGTACTCCACTCGTACCAGCATCTTTGGGGTGCATGCGGGTCTCGAGGCCTCGGGATCCTCGGCTTGGCCTTGATCCAGCGGCGTATGGTGCGCGAGCATCATGGCGCTGTCAATCCAGCGCCTCCTGCGAAGGGCGCTTGTCACGGACTTCGGACGCCGGCCGCTGTGCTGCCTTGTCCTTGGACCTGGCGGCATTGTGGGCTCTCGGCGGCGCGGTTCCTCGCGCGGCGTTTCCCCACCACGACAGCTCCGGTGGCGGTGGGTTCGGCAGCAGACGGCTCTCTGCTGCTGAAGACTTCTTCTTGGCGCCATGTCGAGAAGATGTTGATGAAGTTGCAATGTAACCGCGGATCGGGTTCACACAGCCTCGGCGCCCCCTACAGCGCGCCAAAGATGTCGGGGAGGGCTGATCGTGTCCCACGAACACCCTCGGGACCTGGGTCCCTTGTGGTTCGGAGGCGGAGATTGCCGAAAAAGCGGATCGGCGATGCACGAGCAGATTTACCCAACCGGAGCTCTCCGGAGATAATACTCCTCTGCTGCTTTGTGGATTATCTTGTGTTCTTGCTAAGGAGCAATGGGAGCTACAAAACCTAACTGAGTGTGGTCTCATATGAGTAGAATCAACTAAGCGGAGCTGAACGAACCCTTTCTCGTTGCACTTGGGCCTCCTTTTATAGGCACAAGGGGTCACCACATGTGGCAAGTAGACAAGGTAAGATAGTAAAAACATAGGTTGGTACACGCTACTACTCGGTGTCTGATAATCTATACCTAACTCGGCGGCAAGGGACAAGAGTCATCAATGCCCGTCTCGATAGCCGAAACGATTAACGAGGGGACGTCAAGTGCGCCTCCGTTTGCCACGATGGTAGCTTGTCGTGCTGCTTATCGCTACTCCCGCTGGCTGCACAGCCCGTCGACCTGCGTGCTTGGGAGAGCCCGTGGTGAGGCGTTGGCGGGTGAGCTGGAAGCGGAGATGAAGAGGTTGCCGCCCGGCAAGCGCCTTGCCGGTAGGAACCTTGTCGCGCTTGGGGCTCGGCGCCCACCAAGCCTTCGGCAAGATCCCTTGCGGGGTCTTGTTTCAAAGGGCGCGGAGGGTCTTGGCGGGCGCCAGCAAGGCTTGCCCAGGGGCGCTGCATTGCCCGTGCGAGTTGAGGTACTAAGGTACCCCTACTTTAGTACACCAGCAATAGCGACATCTAGCAATGAGTGTGTACAAACATAAATGTAATGTCGGTGAGAAATCGTACTCCCCAAGATTAGGCTTTTGGCCTAAGTTGGTTCATTGCCACGGATGGCCTGGCGGATATCCGTAGGTGTAGCTGGGGTTGTACTGCGATGCAGCGGCTATCGCCTCCTGAGTGGCAGCGTGGCGTCGAGCTGCCTCCGCCCTCCTCTCGTACTCATCTGCCTCCTCTCTGGTAATGAAATGTCTTCCTTTTGCCTGACAGTCAAAGAAGGCAGGAGCAGGGAGAATAATACGGACAACACGCCGTTTGTCAAAGATTAGTCAATACTGGAGAGGTGATTCATTCCTCTCGACAAACTGGTGGTAGACCATGGAGTTATAGTCTAAATAAGTAGGAGACAACTCAATGTCATCCTCACGACGTCCCTCCAAGAAAATCAGCTAAGCGGGTTGCATAAATTCCACCAAAGAAATCTCCATTAAATCTATTATTATGCAACCTACGTGCAACAATGGCTCCCAAATTATAAGATTTGTCTCCTAAAACAACACTCCTAAGAATACTGAGGTCAGGCACACACATATGACATGCTTCATCTTTACCATTTATGCACCTACCTATGGTAGCTTGTGCTATATCTCTAGATTCCCCCACAGTTATGCCAGCAAGAAAGTTTCTAAATTTAGATTTACGGGGTTCACTAACACTACCCCATTGTGGAAGTTTGCAAGAAGAAGTAAAATCCTCTAAGTCCATGGTATAAGATTTTCATAAAGATCAAGCAGAGCAGTTGGAGAATTACGTGAAGATGAAAATTCAAACCTCCTCACAAATGAACTAGTGAGATGATAATATTGGCTGCACCTCTCTTCCTCAAAGCTCACAAGATCAGCATTACATAAATATGTGTTAAATTCTTCCTTGATTCCTTTCGATCCATAAAATTTTAGAAGGCCATTCACAAGGCCACAGGAGGCGTCCTTGGTGGCTCCTCATCGACATCACGCATTGCAAGCCTGGGTCCTTGCTTCCTTGAAGAACCATCTTGGAACATTTTACTAAGCATATTTCTTCCTCTGGAAAATTTCTAAAATTTTTAGTAACTTCAAACAAAAGTGAACCAAGCTCAATAAAATTGATAGCAACTACTCCTACAAGTGCCTAGAGATTATATCATGCATTAGAACTACTTGGAACCGTATAAATTTGACATGCAAGCTCAAGAACTTGGTCACCTAGGCAGCACAAATTTGCAATGAATAAAGAACTAGAGCAAAAACTAATTGGGCCAATGGAGGAGTCACATACCAAGGAACAATCTTCCCAAGCAGTTTTGTGAGAGGTGCTTTGAGCAAGGAGATCAAAAATCACAGCAAAATAAGGCTAGAACTCGTGCTTGAGCTGGATATTGGTGTTTGTGGGAGGAAGAAGGAGTGTATGGGTGCAGGAATGAGTGGAGAGGGCCACCATGGGCCCTGAGGCGGGGGGCAGCATACAGGAGGTGGGGCGCCCTCCACCCTCGTGGCCAGGTGATTGATCCCACTGCTATGTTCTCAGTTCCAGAAATCCTCAAATATTCCAGAAAAAATCATGTTCCATTTTCAGGGCAATTGGAGAACTTTTATTTTTGGGGTATTTTTATATTGCACAGGTAAATCAGAAAACAGACAGAAAAATACTATTTTTACTTTATTTCAACTAGATAACAGAAAGTAAAAAGAGGGTACAGAAGGTTGTGCCTTCTAGTTTCATCCATCTCATGCTCATCAAAAGGAATCTACTAACAAGGTTGATCAAGTCTTGTTAACAAACTCATTCCGATTAACATGGAACCGGAGAAATTTCGAATAACACTATGTTACCTCAACGGGGATATGCACATCCCCAATAATAAGAATATCATATTTATTCTTAACAGTAGGAAGAGGAAATTCAAAACCTCAAAATATAATCGATGGAATTTTTCCAATAGAGTTGATACTATGAACTTGAGGTTGTTTCCTCGGAAAGTGTACCGTATGCTCATTGCCACTAACATGAAAAGTGACATTGCCTTTGTTGCAATCAATAACAGCCCCTGCAGTATTTAGAAAAGGTCTTCCAAGAATAATAGACATGCTATCGTCCTCGGGAATATCAAGAATAACAAAGTCCGTTAAAATAGTAACGTTTGCAACTTCTAGCAGGCACATCCTCACAAATACCGGCGGTATAGCAGTTCATTTATCAGCCATTTGCAAAGATATTTCAGTAGGTGTCAACTTATTCAAGTCAAGTCTACGATATAAAGAGAGGCATAACACTAACAACGGCTCCAAGATCACATAAAGCAGTTTTAACATAGTTTCTTTTAATGGAGCATGGTATAGTAGGTACTCACGGATCTCCAAGTTTCTTTGTTATTCCACCTTTAAAAGTATAATTAGCAAGCATGGTGGAAATCTCAGCTTCGGTATCTTTCTTTAATTAGTAACAATATCTTTCATATACTTAGCATAAGGAATCATTTTGAGCATATCGATTAATCGCATACATAAAAGATATGTCTAATCATTTCAACAAAGCGCTCAAAATCCTCATCATCCTTTTTCTTGGATGGTTTGGAGAGAAAAGGCATGGGTTTCGAACCCAAGGTTCCTTTCTTTACCATGTTTCCTAGCAGCGAAGTCTCTCTTATCATAAGTTGATTCTTTGATTGTGGGTTATCAAGATCAACAGCGAGTTCAATTTCAACATCATTATCATTACTAGGTTGAGCATCATCATGAACATCATCATTAGTATTTTCACTAGGTTCATGTTCATTGCAGTTGTGTTTGACATCGAAATAGAAATATCATTTGGATTCTCGGTGGTTCGACAATAGGTTCACTAGAAGAATGCAAAGTCCTATTTTATTTTCTTCTTTTTAGAAGGACTAGGTGCATCAATATTATTTCTCTGAGAATCTTGCTCAATTCTCTTAGGGTGGCCTTGAGGATACAAAGGTTCGAGTCATTTACCAGTTCTAGTAGCCACTATAACAACATAATCATTTTTCTTACTATTCATTTCATTGAGCAAATCATTTTTAGCCTTAAGTACTTGTTCTACTTGAGTGGTAACCATAGAAGCATGTTTAGTAATGGGTTTAAGTTCACCTCTAACATCAGCCATATAATTACCCTAGTGTTCAAGCATATTGGAATTGTATTTCAATTGTCTACCATAATAAGCATTGAAGTTTTCTTGTTTGACAATAAAATTATCAAACTCTTCTAAGCATGGTCTAGCAGACTTATAGTGAGGAATATCACCTTCATCAAATCTATAGAGAATTTACCTTTACTACGTGCCGGGTTATCAAGACCATGAGTTTCTTCAATAGGTAATGGATTAAGATCATATATTTCTTCAGCAGGCGGTAAATTAAGACCATGTATTTCTTCAATAGGAGGTAAATTCTTAACATCTTCAGCTTTAATACCTTTTTCTTTCATAGATTTATTTGCCTCTTGCATATCTTGGGTGAGAAATAGAACACCTCTCTTCTTGAGTTGGTTTAGAAATAGGCTCAAGAATTGGCTCAGGAGCTTGCTTCTTTTGAGCAGGGAAATATTTAGCAAAAAGTAATAAATCATATCACAGGGGACTACGCACACAACTAGGATCAAGAGAATTAAACCATATCTTAGCATCACCCTTTACTTGAGCGGAAATATTTTAAGGATATAAAGATAGCGAGATCTCTCATCATTAGTGAACAGGGTGGCTATATCATTTAATTTAGTAAGATGTGCCTAACAGTTTCAGATTCATAGCCATGAAAGGATCAGATTCAACCAAAGTAATTATACCAGGATCAACAGAGAATTCATAATCCTTATTGGTAACACAGATAGGTGAAGTAGCAAAAGCAGGGTCAGGTCTCATTCTATCATTAAGAGATTGCTTATTCCATTTAGCTAATAATCTCTTGAGCTCATATCTATCTTTGCAAGCTAAAATAGCTAAAGAAGCTTCTTTATCAAAAACATAACCCTCAGGAATAACAGGCAAATCTTCATCATCACTTTCATCAATATAATCAGTTTCAATAATTTCTTTCTCTCTAGCCCTAGCAATTTGTTCATCAAGAAATTCACTAAGGGGCATAGTAGTATCAAGCATAGAAGTAGTTCCATCATAAGTATCATGCATAGCAGAAGTGGCATCATCAATAACATGCGACATATCGGAATGAATAGCGAGAAGCGGTTTAGGTGTATAAGCTTACTCAAAAGCAGAAGGTGAATCAAGTGCGAGCTAGATGGCAGTTCCTTACCTCCCTCGTAGTTGAGGGATAAATTATTGTTTTAGTGTCTTTCAAGTTCTTCATAGTGACCAGCAGATATAAATCCCAAGTGACTCAAGGAATAGAGCTATGCTCTCCGACATGGCCTTGAGAAAATAGTATTAATAACCCACAAGTATAGGGGATGCATAGCAGTTCTCGAGGTAGAGTCTTCAACCCAAATTTATTGATTCAACACAAAGGGAGCCAAAGAATATTCTCAAGTATTAGCAGTTGAGTTGTCAATTCAACCACACTGGATAACAATATCCGCAGCAAAGTGTTTAGTAGCAAAGTAATATGATAGTGGTGGTAGCGGTATCAAAAGTACGGTAGCAAAAGTAGTATTTTGGTGTTTTGTAGTGATGGTAACAGTAGTAACGGAAAAGTAAATAAGCGAAGAAAAATATGTGAAAAGCTCGTAGGCATTGGATCGGTGATGGAGAATTATGCCGGATGCGGTTCATCATGTAACAATCATAACATAGGGTGACACAAAACTAGTTCCAATTCATCAATATAATGTAGGCATGTATTCCGAATATAGTCATATGTGCTTATGGAAAAGAACTTGCATGACATATTTTGTCCTACCCTCCCGTGGCAGCGGGGTCCTAATGGAAACTAAGGGATATTAAGGACTCCTTTTAATAGAGTACCAGGACAAAGCATTAGCACATAGTGAATACATGAACTCCTCAAACTATGGTCATCACGGGAGTGGTCCGATTATTGTCACCGGGGTTGCTGGATCATAACACATAGTAGGTGACTATAGACTTGTAAGATAGGATCAAGAACTCACATATATTCATGAAAACATAATAGGTTCAGATCTGAAATCATGGCACTTTCGGTCCCTAGTGACAAGCATTAAGCATAACAAAGTCATAGCAACATCAATCGAGAACATAGTGGATACTAGGGATCAAACCCTAACAAAACTAACTCGATTACATGATAGATCTCATCAACCCATCACCGTCAGCAAGCCTTCCTTTGAATTACTCACGCGCGGCGGTGAGCATCATGAAATTGGTGATGGAGGATGGTTGATGATGATGACGGTGGCGAATCCCCTCTCCGGAGCCCGAGCGGACTCGAGATCAGCCCTCAAGAGAGGTTTTAGGGCTTGGCGGCTCCGTGTAAGTAAAATCGATGAATTCTTCTCTCGACTTTTTTCTCCCGAAAGCAAATATATAGAGTTGGAGTTGAGGTCGGAGGAGCTCCGGGGCCACGAGGTGAGGCGCCCTAGGGGAGGCGCGCCCTCCACCCTCGTGGCTAGGGTGTGGGCCCCTGGTCTTCATCTTTTCAATGATTTTTATTATTTCCAAATAGCCGTTCGGTGGAGTTTGGGTCATTGAGAACTTTTGTTTACGCACATAAATAACACCATGGAAAGTCTGCTGAAAACAGCGTCGATCCGGGTTAGTTCCATTCAAATCATGCAAGTTAGAGTCCAAAACAAGGGCAAAAGTTTTTGGAAAAGTAGATCTGACGGAGGCGTATCACGTGGTAACAGATGATGGTGATGTGATCCGCGCAAGGCTTCACCTAAGCACTACGACTCTATGACGGAGGAGTCACTACAAAAAAAGACACATCCGTGACATTTTGGGCCGAACGAAATTTTTTCTGTCATACATATGACACTTCTATGACAATAATTGTGACAAAACCCAGTATCATCATAGATGTGGTGGGCTCCTACTTCTATGACAAAAAATCATGACAGAAAATGGGCTTTTCGTCACAGGCGGGCGGAGGCGCAGCTGCATGACATTCTTTGGGCCGTCCATGGCGGAAAAAAACCGTGGTAGAAGCGAGGCGAGAAAATTTTGGGGAGTTCCCGTTATGGTGGGAGGTCGGGGGCGGCGATGCGCGTTTCTCGTACTGCGTCTGCAGCGTGTGTGCGGCGTTGTCTCTAGCTGAACCCGGCGATTGCATTGCGAGGCTCGCGTTCTTGAACGAGCGATCGATCGATGCACGATGGCTGAACCCGACCAAGTGATTCGCCGCTCTGCTGCTAAGCGAAGCCGATCGATGCTGCCTCTAGATGAGCGATGGCGTTGCGGGGCGGGGAGGTTGTATGAACAGTTCGGTGGGGTGGATGAACAGGACCCGTGGTGTTGCCTCTGGATGAAGCGGGACCCCGATCGTCGGGCGGTTGGGGCTGGATGAACGAGGACCCGTGGAGGACTGGATGAACAGGACCACCCTGTTGAGGCGAGGATGAGCGATGGCCCGTGGAGGGTGGTTGAGCAGTAGCCCGTGGAGGGTGGTTGAGCAGGAGCCCGTGGAGAGGTTGGTTGAGCGATGGCCGGTGGAGTAGCGCGGTGGAGGCTGGATGAATAGGAGCCCGTGGATGAGCGATCGCGGTGGAGGTGGAGGAGGTCGACGGTGGATGAGCAGTGGCTTCGTGGAGGTTGGAGGGTCGACGGTGGAAATGAGCGATGTCTGGTGGAGTCCGTTTTGCGATGCGCATACACCCTTCCCGATGAACATGACCCCGTTTGGCCGTAGGAGGTCCGTTTAAATCCGTTTTGCGATCGCCACACCCTCAAATCAACAGGACCCCATTTCGATCGTAGGAGGTCCGTTTAAATCCGTTTCTTTGTCGCCACACCCCTCTCGATCAACGGGACCCCGTTTGAGCCTAGGAGGTCCGTTTCCTCCGTTCTGCGATGCGCGAGCCTCATTCCATCTTTGTTCCGTCCAAGCCCTCCCGATGAACACGACCCGCATTCCGTTCCGACCCGGCCGGTTGGCTCCCGCGTTCGTCGCCTCCCGATAAACCGCGGCGCATTCCGTTGCCTCCCCATGAACACGATGCATTCCGTTGCCTCCCCATGAACATAGCGGCGCGCTGTTTCTCCGTTACGACCTAGCCATGTCAATGAGCCCTCGCCCGTGCGTGTCTTGCGAGTAGGCGTTGAGACCCGCCGTATGTACACATATGTGGCGTATTTTCTTTCTTGCACCACAGCGCCTCTACTCGACCGTGCGGCGCCTCTACATCCACCGGTATATATGCGTACCGTTCAAGACCAGAATGACAACGCTTCGTGCGCTTGACCAGGTGGGTCGGTATCGAGCACTTCCTTGAGTGCGAAGATGTAGCTGGTGGGTCCCGGCGGTCCCGGCGAATCGTTTTTTGCGGGCGCACTTCCTTGCATGCGAAGGTGTAGTTGGTGGGTCGGCAGTCGGTGGGAAATGTTTTTTCGCGAAATCGGTGGCCCGTCCGGTGGGTCCCATTGTCGGTGGAGGAATAATTATTTTGCGCGTAATAAGGAGGCACTTCCTTGCGGCCGTGGACCCGATTGTGAGCCTCTCCACGTACAGCCCACGTCCGATGGAAGTCGTTCCTTGACCACGTTGACCACGCGCCCGAAACACGGGCGGTGGGCGGCCAGCGAGCTTAGGAAGGGAAGGCGGGGAGCGGGAAAGGCAGCGATGGAAGCCAGCGGAGAGAGGGTATGAGGTTCCTTGGTTGGTTGCGGTGTGAGCTGGCGTCACGCGAGAACCTGGCAGCGGTGGGAATAGTAAAGGCGGTGAGGCCTCCGTGGCAGCTTGACCCGACCACAGGGAGGAGCATCTTGACACGACCGGCGCTGCTTTGGTAATTTGGAGCAAGAGGACGAGAGGTTGAAGAAGCACTCGGCCGTTGGATGGACATCGTACAATCCTTTGGAGCTAGAATCGTTCATATTGACTAAAGTTGACAAAGGCCCGGTCGATCAACTTAGTAGGCCCTAAGTCAGCCTCCACCATGGTGGGTCCCAGCTAGCGAGGGGAGTATTCATTTGTTTTGTGCGTAATAAGGAGGCACTTTTGGTGGGTCGAGTGACATGAGAGAGCGTTTTTTAAGTGAAATATGCTGGCCCGTCACGGTGGGTCCGGCGGTCGAAGCGTTTTTCGCGAAATAGGTGGCCCATCCGGTGGGTCCCTGCTGTCAGTGGAGGAATAATTATTTTGCGGCGTAATAAGGAGGCACTTCCTTGCGGCCGCTGGACCCAGCTGCCAGCCTCTCCGTATGTACTCTTCCGATGGAAGTCGATCGTTGATCACGTTGACCATGCGGCGCCGAGAGCACCATGGCGGTGAGTGCGGACACGGCGAGGCCTAGGAAGGGACAGCGGGCGGGGAAAACAGCGGCGATGGAAGCCAGCGGAGAGAATCTGAGGTTCACTTGTTCGGCTGCGGTGTGAGGCTGCCGTCACCGCGAATAACATGGGGTGTGGGTGAGTGGAGAGATGGCACGGCCAGCGGTGGGAGTAGTATGGGGGCGGTGAGGCCTCCACGGCAGCATAACCCGACCACGGGAGGCGAGGAAGCGGCGGCACGACCGGCCTGCTTTGGGCGGTATTGGACCAAGCGAGGTTGAAGAAGCACTACAGCCGTTGGATGGACATCGTCACGGTCACTAAAGCTAGAATCGTTTATATTGACTAAGTTGACAAAGCCCTTGAGTACGCTCCAACTTAGTAGGCCCTGAGTCAGCCTCGAAGCAGTGCGCCCGGATGTCGGGGAGGAATCATTTTTGGGTAGTGAAGCTAAGAATATCTGAGATTGAAGAAGAAGCCACGACATCCGTTGGATAGACATCAACGGCCACTACTACTAGAACCGTGTGTTGACTATAATAAGTTGGCAAAGCCTTGCATATCGTCAACTTATTGTTTTAGGGGCCAGCGTCACTTAGTAGGCCCACAAGTGTGTGGCAGAGAACTTATAGCCCATTTGCGTTTTGTAAGAATGTACAACCCATTTTGGAATTCTAATGGAATTTACAACTGCCCATTCACAGTTTGTTAAAAGTACAGCCCATTTTCTATCTAGGACAATGATTAATAATTTCAACCAATCATTAAAGACAGAATTCAATAAAATTTCCCACATTTTGATGGGCTCGAAATATTTTATCCGAAATTTCTAGTCAGATTAAATATAAATTTGTATTACGTAAAATCAATGAAACATTCTTGGCGCAACAATGAAAATTTAAGATTTTCAAAATCCATAAATAATATTTTATAAACTAATTTCATGTTTGGTGCATTTTTATAATTCTTGCCCAGTTTTATAGTTACATCCCATTTATTATTTTTTAAAGCCCATTTTCTGTTAAGCCTAATGCATCCCTCCTAGGAAAGATTTGCAGCCAGCAGGCAGAGAATAACAAGTTGACCTTGCTGGTATTCAACAAAAAGGCGTATAGCTGGGCTAGCCATTTCATCTTGAAAAAATTAGTATCTGGGCTGGATATCGGCTTGGGCTAGGCGAGCCTGAACCGCCTTGATTAATACCCTGCTCTCTGTGAACAACAGCGAAATCATCACCAAGAAAAACTCTCACGGTGCTCACGCCTCAAAAACACAAATCTTGCTCGAGCTCGTGGTCCTAGCTATCGAGCGCACCTTGCGCATTCTCTCGTTTATATTGACTACATAGGTTGACAATGGTGTGGGACCGTGATGTCGGGAAACCGGAGAAAGCAAAAAAATAGTTGTACATAATAAGGAGGCTTTGGCGTGCGTGCGGCTATGGCCTAGTAGGTCCCTAGTGTCATCCGGTCAAAATAAAGTCAACTCACGAATCCTCATGTTAGTTGGCGATGTTAACAATGCTTTCGATGCCACGGCGGCGCAACAACTCGAAGGACAGCGGAGAGGCCTCGCGGGCCCTACGGATGATCGATACATGCCCTTTGCTCATTCAGGAAGCGGGATCGCCGGACACCTATGAGCACCTTGACGAGGCAGCATGAAGCGGTAAGGGCGCTTGGGAGCTCTGGTTTATTTCAAACATGTATTAACATACAAGTGTAATTTACTCGTCGCCGGAAACAACGCGTAAAATACAGGCGTAATGAAACCGAGGGCCAGTGCGTAAGTAAAACCGACCGATTCTGGCGTGTAATTTGAGAGACCATTGTATATTTCACGAGCTTTGCTATATGGATGACATTACAGGGCGATACATGCGCGGCGTGCGTATCATGCCATCCATGGGCAAGGCTAAAACAGCAGCTAACGGCTGGATTAGCAATCGTCAAAGTGTCGTTCATCCTTTTTATCGTGTGTCAAGTACTTCGATATTTTACTAGTCGAAATTGACCAACCAAGCGCCTTGGCGAGACCATCTGCTTTAATTTACAAGCGTCGGTTTACAAGATTTTGGTTGGAAAGCGGCAGTCAATCACGGACTAATATCATGAGTTGGTGGGAAGATAATATGGTTTCACGTCTAACCTACCCGACTTGTCATATAGGCTATATGAATGAAACATCAGACGATGAACTTCTTAAGCATGGAAACAACGAGAGAGGATGATCTTCTTAACAAGCAAATCAACGGCATTAGATCAACATGCAAAACAATCTGAAGCATTATCTCAAGCGCCGCGGTGAACAGCTCATGATGCTGCATGCCACAACATTCCAAGCTCAACTTTGCAATCAAACACAAGGCTGGCATTACATAGAAAATATTCAGAACAAACTCTTAACAGGGAATATCTCAGCGAGTAACTATTTACTTCTAAAGCTGAACACGAGAATAGGAAAAAACACTCGGCGCTGCTCACGCAAGGCGTCACTCAAAAAATCAAATGCATGTCTTACGGCTAACATCAATGATCAAATTTTGACAAGGTTTTCCAATTCCAATATATTAAACTAACGTCTTCTTGCTAACATCAATGATTAAACTTTGACAAGCTTTTCCCATTCAAAATATGTAATGCCTATGATCGTGGAGTCACATAAGCTTCTTGCTAACATCAATGATTAAACTTTGACAAGCTTTTCCCATTCAAAATATGTAATGCCTATGATCGTGGAGTCATGTAAGCTTCTTGTACTTGTTTGGGCACTTTTGCCCGGGGCACTCCGTGTTATTAAATTGCCAATGGTCTCTGCCAGACTAGTCATGTCACCTGATGTCTAATATTTATGGCACCGGCTGTAGCAATGGAGGATTGATTGCCAAAGTAAGAAAAAGGTGAAATTGGCACCTCTTTTGTCCTACATAGTGGAAGGCCTAATACTCGTAAAGCTTCTTGGTCATTCCTTACGTAATGTAAGCGCCATGATGGCGCTTCTTTACGCAAAGTGGAGCGACCAAGCTGGACCCGATAATGCAGCAGTTTGCCTTGGACAAAATGGCTCCTTTTGTGCGATTGAACTAAAATCAAAGTCGGAATAAAACCGAGCTTTAATTTTGATATCCTGTAAGCAACAAAAGGTATAAGGAAACAATTGCGAAATAACGGTTGATGACTTGTACTCCCGGAAGAAAAACATCTAGTCATCTACCTTATCTTAATGGGTAACAGAGCAGGAGAGTAGCAATTCCCAATCGGTGTGATTCATTCATATTAAGCTGAGACATTATCTTAACAATGCCTTGATTCAACATGTATAAAAAGCGAAGAAGCGAGAAAAGTATCATTCCTAAAACAATGCGACCGATTCATTTTAATAGAGACATTATCTTAAGAATACCTTGGTTAAACATGAAGAAAAGAACTACAAAGCGAGGATAGTACCATTTGTAAAACACTATAAATGCATAGCGGATATATAATAACAAAGACATTATCTGAACAATACATTTCTTAAACATGTACTCGGCCGATCCCTAATAGAAATGGTACTACTGCCGATCCTAACAAGTGTTTGCAGTTTTTGAACTAAGATTGATAATTAATTACGAGGAAGGTCGGTACTAACCATTCAAGACCAAGATTTGAAACAACTTGTGAGGAAGATTTCAAAGAGATCTCAACACATATATAAATCCGGTCTCATTTAGTGCAGTTCCACCACAATTAAGCGAAGCAAAATGTACATAATAGCAACAAGTTGAATAGATATCCTTGTTTTAACAAAGGCAAAAAGGAATCAATTCTTGGCCAATAAAGGAGGATGAAACATGCGGCCACAAAATGGTAATCCGCCAATCCCTAACAAGTGTTGCAGTTTTGAACTAAGATTGAGTAGTTAATTAATTACGAGAGTGGCATTGCTTAATTTTACAGTGACATTAGATCAGCGAAAAGCATAAACAGTTCAGCGGAGAGTGGAGCAACAACGGTATGTGCTTCCATCTACTTATAAAGGGGTGATCAGAGTTTGTTGTAACAAAGCAACAAGCATCATATGCAGGTTGGTCCCATTTTGTTCACTACTTAATGGGAAAAGACAGCAATACAATAGCTTCAATTCAACATTTATTTAAAACAGTACCAATAAAAGTAGCACAACATCTCAAAGCACCTTTGCACAATCATGTGGATGAAGCACTGTCTTGACCTTTCATGAGACCGACAACGATAAAAATACGAATCTGCCAACACGAATAGGAAATCAAATCTAGATTACGTGCAATTGCCTTTGAAATCAAGCAAAGTGTTTAAGTAGCAAAGCAAAATATGCTTAATAGCAACAAGTTGAATAGATATCCCTTTATAAATAGAGGAAAAAAAGGAATCAATTCTTGGCTAATAAAGGAGGATGAAACATGCACCACAAAAATGGTAATCCGCCAATCCCTAAAAAGTGTTGCAGTTTTGAAATAAGATTCATTAGTTAATTTTGAGAGTGGCATCGATTCTTGGCTTATAGAGGGTGATGCTGAATTTGTTGTAACAAAGCAACAAGCATCATATGGTTGGTCCATTTTTGTTCACTACTTAATGGGAAAAGACAGCAATACAATAGCTTCAATTCATCATTTATTTAAACGAGTACCAATACAAGTAGTACGACATCTCGAGCACCTTGCACAATCATGTGGATGAAGGCTTGTCTTGACCTTTCATGAAACGACCAACATAAAATCGAATCTACCAACGAATAGGAAATCAATCAAGTTTTATGCGATTTGCTGCTGAAATCAAGCAAAGTTGCGGTGTGACATTTAAGTTTTCTATAGCAATAAGTTGAATAGATATCCTTGTTTTAAGAGGCAAAAAAAAACAATTACTTGGCCAATAAAGGAGGATGAAACATGCGGCCACAAAAAAGCATCTACCTTATTTTGATGGGAAAAAAGTATAGGGACGTAGCATTTCTAAAGCGGTTGCATTGATTCATATTAGAGAGAAATTCTCTTAAAACAGATCATGGTTAATTCTGAGATTAACAACAGCAAAATAGCTGCATGGGACATGTCGGCACCATGTGCGATCCTGCGTATAAATGGGTGATCTGAGTATGTAGCCAAGCGGCATATATCTTTGGTCCCATATTTGTTCTCTTTGAACCTTCTTCCTATGTGAGGGCAGCAAATCTCGTCGTGCACAAACTACCCGACCCCCGGTTTCTTTCCCTTTTCAACAAGGAGATCGGTTCCTTACAGATGTGTGTCTTGAGTTACCCTTTTTCCCTTTTAGACCTACAAAGCGGCTGGATAGCGGTCTATACTACTTTCGCCCTCCTTTCCTCATTGAACCACGTCCTAGATTCTTTCTCCAACCCACGCACCCTTCTTTCCTCTTTGAACCAAGACCTAGATTAGACTACAAATCGAAAAAGATCCACATGCAGCTAGAGCAATAGCGGTTTCAAAAAACTTATACCTTAGGGTAAGTCGGGATGTGGCAAAGGCGTGTGGCGGGAGGCGGATCTGCCCACACTACGTATGGCAGCGAGGAAGAAGAGGTCGGTGGCCCTCCCTTGAGGCGTTGGGTGAAAGAACAAGCGCCAGCCAGGTGGATTGCCTCCCTGCGAAAGGTGATAAGTGAGCGATGCACCTC
>JAHIAM010002941.1:0-47360 GCA_021605205.1 Aegilops longissima
GGGTTCGCCGTGATAGTATCGCCCTTTGGGCACTCGGAGCTGCCTTACTAACTGCTCTTGTTTGGGAGCTCTGTGGTGGAGATGGTGTTGTGTCAACATGAACTAGGTTACTATCTGCTGGGGTTGGGGTTAGATTGGGTGAAGCTGGTTCTCTATCCATCACAGTAGGGGTACAATCTGCGAGAGTTTGGGTTATGTGTGGTAGGGCTGGTTCTTGTGCATGTACAACCGGGGTGCTATCTCCACCAAGAGGTAGCACTGTTTTATTTGAAGACCATGTTTTTATTCCGCTAGATACTGGCATCACCCGCTCCAATTCAAATGGCTGATAAACAGGAAACATAGTTGAATGTACAGACATTGTATGAGACAGATGCAATAGATAGTGTGGAAAAAAGAGGGCATGAAATAGTTGACATGTATATTGTTTAACTAAAACGGATAGCATGACATAATTTCACATATATGATGTCTATCTAAACTGGATAGCATAGCATAACATAATTCAAAGATATGATGAATAACTAAACAGGATCGCATGACATAATTCACCTACATGTTATCTAAGTAATCAGGATCGCATCATTTAATTCACATATGTGATTTATATGCTAAACAGAGGGCATTCGATATGATGTATGAACTAAGAACATGGTGTTGAATATTGTGCATATGATGTCTAAACTATGCAATGCAAGACACCGTATGCATGATATGAGCAGTATAACCGTGTAACACCCCGGAAGTAACTTTCCATATTTGTAACTCCAACTCTTGCCATTTTCGGCATTGATATATGATATTCCCTCCGTGGTTGGGTTTTTCCTCTTTTTGCATTTTGTCCATGTCATGCATTTTTATTATGTCATCATGTGCATCGCATTTGCATACGTGTTCGTCTCATGATTCCGAGCATTTTTCCCGTTGTCCGTTTTGCAATCCGGCACTCCTATCTCCTCCGCGGTCCTTTTACGTTTTTCCGTAAAGGGTATTAAACCTTCTCGAAATGGACCGAGGTTTGTCTAGTGGCCTTGGTATACCAACCGTAGACCACCGGTCAAGTTTCGGGTCATTTGGAGCTCGTTTGGTACTCCAACGGTTAACCGCACTCTCGCAAAGGCCTCTTTTAAGTTGCAGCCCAACACCCCTTCAAAACAGACCAATAACCCATCTAAGTCACTCCCATGCTCTCCGTCGTTCGATCACGATCGTGTGGTAAAACTACACCTCATTTGGACTCTCCTAGCTCCTCTATGCCTATTTAAACACCTCCCCGAATCCGGATCATCCTCTTCCCGAAACCCTAAAAACCTCCACACATGGCCCGGACGTATCCGCCGCGCGGACAAAATCGCCCGCGTCGTCCGCCCCACACGCGCCGCCACCTGTCCAGCGCGCCGCCCGCGCCGCCAGCCCGCCCGGGCCCAGGCGAACCCCTTAACCAGCTTGCCATACCGTCGCGTCCCATCCTGGCCGCCGCGCCGGCCCGCCGCGCCGCCGCCCGCCCGCCGATCGCGGCGCCTCCGGCCGCCGCCGCCTCCCGGACGCCCTCCGCCGCCGCCTCTTCCGCCCGGCTTCGGCCGAGCCGGTCAGCGCTGCCGCGGCGCCGCTTCTTGCGGCCGGCCACTGCTTCACCGGCGCCGGCCCGCCGCCGCTGACCCTTCGCCGCCGCCCGCCCGGCCGCCTCCTCTCGCCGGCGAGGTCCTTCCCTCTGCAGCGCCCGATCCGTCCAGATCCGGCCCGGCCGAGCCCGTTGACCTCTTCTCTCTCTCCCCTCCATTTTCTCTAAGTTTTTGCATCTATTGTAATTTTGTGCAATTTTCATCTTGCTATATCTTCGCATCCGTAGATCCATTTTTCGCGTATAATATGTCAAAATGTTCGCCTCGAAGAGTAGATCATTTCATTCAATTGCATCATTTTCATTTGAGCTCATCTTGATGCCCTAAATGCTGTTGGAAGAGTGCTCTGTGATGTTAGTTTCTGTTTCGTAACAGAAGTTGCACTTTTGTTATTTTTTCCATGATTATTGCGTGCACCCTATGAATTTGAGTCCTACATGTGTTTTGTAAAATGCCATGTCATATTTCCAGGGGTGTATGCCATGTATTTTTGTGATCTATGTGGTGACTAGCACAAGCATGCAAAGTAGGTGTCCTATTGTTGCTGATTTCAGCCCTGTTTTAGCTGATTTTGATGCCATGTTTACTTGATGATACCGAGAGATCTATGCATATTTTGAGATACTTCAGTAAGGGTGTTTTGTAAAGCATGTATTGCTCTATCCATTCATGCCCTTGTTTGCAATTATGGAGTTCCATAGCTTGAGTCAATCGAGCTCTACTTTTGCTATCAAATGTTTCCTGGCAGATTGTATACGTGTTATTCAATTTTGCCTAGGATGTTGTGGTTGACCCGTATAGGCTATGTTATTGTTCTTGCCATGTATGTCTTCTATGTCATGTCTTCTTGATGTATGTATGCTTAGTTTATCATTTGAGACTCTGTAGTGAGTGCATTGAGCTTGTAAACATGCCCTCTCGTTATCAGTTTTTGACATGTCATGTTGCTGAATCTGTTAACGAGACTTTCAATATTGACATGGGTGTTACTATATTTTCTAGTCATTTTTGGCTTATGGTCAGTAAGGGACTTTTGATTTATGCCTTGAGTAGATTCATGCCATGCCATGTTTTGCTATTTTAAGTTTCTGTAGCATGTAGTTTTGTTGCTCTGAACATTGCAACCTGATGCTGTTTTTGCTATGTCCAGCCTGATTATTAATTCACTTTTGCCATGCTTGTTTGAACATGTTATGATGTGAACTAGCCGTAGCTCAGTGCTCATCTTTTGTCGAGCATCATGTGTAGATCACTGCCATGTGCTTTGTTGTTACGTTTGGGTGCAGTAGCTTAATTAATTGTTGCTTGCTAAGTGGCATCATGCTGTTAATGGCAGATTTGCGCCAATCTTGTTTTGCTTGCCATTTCCAAACCGTGTATCCGATTCCGGTGATCTTTATATCGATTTCAACCTAAATCATCTCATCTTTCCAGTGGCATACTTGGTTTGCCAAGTTGATGCCTGGTTCATCATTTACCTTCCGGAGCGCACATACGCATTGCATATCGCATCCCGCATATCATGTCATGTTTTGCATCATGTTGATTGTGCATTGCACCGTGATTTATTGTGGTTCCTTTGTTTGTGTTGTTGCTTTGGGTAGAGTCGGGAGACGAGTACGTGAACGAGGAGCCTGTTGAGAACGCTTACGAGGATCAAGCTTTCGACAACTCTGAGAACATTGCAGGCAAGATGACCATACCCTCGAAATCACTTCTATCTTTGCTATGCTAGTTGCTCGCTCTTTTGCTATGCCTATGCTGCAATGCCTACCACTTGCTATATCATGCCACCCATATTGCCATGTCAGCCCCTAACCATCCTTTTCTAGCAAACCGTTGATTGGCTATGTTACCGCTTTGCTCAGCCCTCTTATAGCGTTGCTAGTTGCGGTGAAGATGAAGTTTGTTCCTTGTTGAACATGGAGATGTTGTTCCTTTTGGAACATGTTTACTTGTTGGGGATATCACAATATAAATATATCTGCTCTAATTATTACATCTATATATTTGGTAAAGGGTGGAAGGATCGGCCTTATGCCCGGTGTTTTGTTCCACTCTTGCCACCTAGTTTCCGTCATACGGTGTTATGTTCCTTGATTTTGCGTTCCTTACACGGTTGGGTGATTTATGGGACCCCCTTGACAGTTCGCTTTGAATAAGACTCCTCCAGCAAGGCCCAACATTGGTTTTACCATTTGCCACCTAAGCCTTTTCCCCCGGGTTTTCGCGAGCCCGAGGGTCATCTTATTTTAAACCCCCGGGCCAGTGCTCCTTCGAGCGTTGGTCCAAACTAGAGCACCGTATGGGACCATTCCTTGGCAACATGGATTACGTCGGTTCTCTGACGCTTCGCTTATCCGGTGTGCCACGAGAACGAGATATGTGCAGCTCCTATCGGGATTTGTCGGCACATTCGGGCGGCTTTGCTGGTCTTGTTTTATTGCTGTCGAAATGTCTTGTAGTCCGGGATTCCGAGATTGATCGGGTCTTCCGGTAGAAGGAATATCCTTCGTTGACCGTGAGAGCTTATAATGGGCTAAGTTGGGACACCCTGCAGGTAATATCTTTCAAAGCCGTGCCTCATGTTATGAGGCAGATGGGAATTTGTTAATGTCGGTTGTAGAAAACCCAAAGTTGACCTCAAATAAAATACACATCAACGCGTGTGTAACCGTGATGGTCTCTTCTCGGCGGAGTCCGGAAGTGAACACAGTGTTGGAGTTATGTCGGCGTAAGTAGTTCAGGATCACTTCTTGATCGCTACTAGCTTCACGACCGTGCTTTGCTCCTCTTCTCGCTCTCTTTGCGATGTAGCCACCATATATGCTAGTCGCTTGCTGCAGCTCCACTTTACTACCTTGTACTTCCTATAAGCTTAAATAGTCTTGATCTCGGTGTGAGATTGCTGAGTCCCGTGACTCACGAGATACTTCAACACAGTTGCAGGTTCCGACGATGCGGGCAGGTGACTCAACCGAGCTCAAGTGGGAGTTCGACGAGGAACGTGGTCGTTACTATGTGTCTTTCCAGATGATCAGAGTGGTGCCCAGTTGGGACGATTCGGGATCGTGTAGCATTTGGGGTATCTTCTCTTATTTTGGTTCCGTAGTCGGACCTTGAGTGTACTCTGAATGATGGATGTTTAATTATGTACTGTGTGAAGTGGCAACTGTAAGCCAACTATGTATCTTTCCCTTAATTATTACATGGGTTGTGTGAAGATTACCTCACTTGCGACATTGCTTTCAATGCGGTTATGCCTCTAAGTCGTGCCTCGACACGTGGGAGATATAGCCGCATCGGGCGTTAAGTTGGTAATCGAGCCTTCCCGACTTAGGAGCCCCTACTTGATTGTTTGCTGGCGTTGTTGAGTCTAGAATGGAAAATGTTTTGAGTCTTAGGATTATATATATCGGAGAGTAGGATTCTTTTTACTCCTTAGTCCCTTCATCGCTCTGTGAGGTCTCCTGACGTAGAGTTTTGACTCTTCTCTCCCCAAATTTCACTAAAATTTTTTTTTAGGATCATGTGGGTATCTTGGAATCGTTCCGATGGTTTTGTGACGAGAACATTGTTCTTGGTGCCTCCTGACATTTAGGGGTTGTGGCGGTGTCCCGGGAGTTGAGCTCCGAGGTGTTGTCGCCACAATTTTATCGTTGCGATTCTGGAATACTGAGTTTTGCCGACATCGAAATCTCTTTTGTGCAGTTGTTGGTGAGATAACCACGATAGCCCAAAGATCTTGTGGCGAAGGGAGTATCGCCATGACTTGCATAACGGATGTTTTTGAAGGTCGAGGTACACGATTTCCGAGGATTTCGTGTTATGTGTTGACGGATGGATACAATTGGATCTAGGTATTGTTAGTTTGGGTGATATATTTTGTGTCCCTGTATCCCCAACACCAGATTGCATAACCGAAAGTTTGGGAGTTTATAGGTGGGAATTCTAGTAGCTTACGGGATATTCTTTCCGACGGATGTATGATTTGAGATTGGGGTTCAAAGTTTAGTGGTCCGCCCATTCACGGTCGATTCTGATGGTCGCGAGACGTCTTAAAGAATCCTTGGCTATGCTGATTCGGGGCGTCTTGTTAGTCATTCGTGACGTCCGCTATCGTCGTGTCCGTGTGGGCCCCACCACGAACACTTTGGCGAAATCTCTATCATGTGTTTGTTCCGCTCATTCTAGAAGCCAATCTTTTTTTTCAGTTGTGATATTCGATTTGTTGCTAAGATGATGTTGTTTTCCATATCTTTATCTAAGTGGCTTCTCACCTTAATGGATGTGTGATGATTAACTTTGAATTCATTCGTTCATTCTTGTTGAATGTTTATTGTGAAGACTATATGTTGCAATTTCTATCCGTTGATTCTACTTATCAAATTGTCTATCAAAGGACTAACGGATGTCACCCTCTCGGGATGGCTCCATGTAGCGTGCGAATCCGGATCGCAATGATGGGGATCGGTCGAACCTCCACCTCCACCTCCGCCTCCGGAGGCACGGCAAGCTATCATGGCAGCCACCAATGCCAATGCTCGAGATGATTTTGCAGCTCTTGCAAGAACGTACTCGAGGGCAAGGCAATCAAGGCAATCAAGGCAATCAAGGTCAAGGCAACAATCAGCCACACTTTGCTACTCTCGATCGGTTCCTCGCTAATCAGCCGAAGTCTTTCAGTTTCTGTGTCGAGGCCACAGACGCTGACGATTGGTTAGTGGATATCTGCAAGCATTTTGACTGTAGCAATGTCAGACCTGAGGACTTTGTCAAGTTTGCATCGTTTCAACTCAAGGATCAAGCTGCTTTGAGTGGTTCCGACAATACAAAGATTCCAGAGGAGGTCGTGTCATTACAGGATGAGTTCGCCGTGATTTCAGAGCTCATCACATTCGAAAAGTGTTGTTGAGAGCAAGCGTGAGGAGTTCCGCAATCTCAAGCAGGGCAACATGTCTGTCTATCAATACAATATCCAGTTCGAAGCTCGCTCGTTTTGCTAAGCAAGGCGTACACGATGAAAGGAGTATGATCTACCAATTCAGAGGTGGCACGAGAGAAGATCTGCAATTACCTCTTGTCTTTGTTTGAGCGAGATAAGTATGATGATTTCTACAACATGGCTCTCAAGCAAGAAGCGGCTCAGCTCAAATGCGAGGCTTCTAAGAAGAGAATCGGGGATGCAGTTCAGTCCTCTTCGTCCTCTCAAGTGGCAGCCAAGCAGCGAAGTTTTACCTGCCCCTCCTCCGTTCCGTCGGCCTTACCAGTGAGAAGAACTCAGGTGGCCGTGGATCTTCCCACCCACCCAACCCAAGCTATCGTAACAAGTCTAATTCTCAAGCTCCAAGGTCAAGTGCTCCTTACCACCGCCCGCTCTCGAGGTCACTTGCAACAAGTGTCGCAGAAGGGTCACTATCTGAACAAGTGCTTCAACCAGAGGCGCCTTCCGCCTCCTCCTCCTGTGAAATCTTCCAGCAATGCAGTGGTCAAGCATAATCCAAAGTATGCCAAGGTCAATATGATGAATGCAGCTCAGGCAGAGGATTCTTCAGATGTGATCATGGGTAATCTCTCAGTTAATGATATTCCTGCAAAAGTTTTATTTGATACTGGTGCATCGCATTGTTTCATGTCAAGATCGTTCTTTGCAAAGAATGATTTTTCTTGGTCTTACCTGGATAAACCTTTGGGTGTTATTTCTCCGGCGAAGTCAATGAGAGCCAACTCAATAGTTCATGATGTTTCTATCAAGATGGGCGATTATAGATTTCTTTCCAAACCAATGGTTCTTGGTGACTCGGATATTGATCTTATTCTCGGAATGGGTCGGCTTTATCGACAAAGCTCAGCTTGATTGTGCTGCTGTGGAAATTCAATTGACTCACTCTTCTAATGATGTGATCATCTATGCCTTCGTGATGAAACTATTCGGTTGTTTTCTCTCAATGAGAAGGGCGAACTGAATGCCATCTCTCGATTCGATCGTTTGTGAGTACCAAGATGTCTTTCGGAAGAGCTTCCGGTATGCCTCCTCATCGGCGCTTGAGTTCGTTATCGATCTTGAGCACGGCATCGAACCCGCTTGCAAGCGTCCATACAAGCTTGGACCTGATGAGCTGAAGGAATTGAAGAAGCAGCTCGATGAACAAGAGCGTCTGGTTTGATCGGACGAGTTCATCTCCTTGGGGTTGTGGTGTTCTTTTGTCCGAAGAAGGATGGCACGGACCGACTTTGCGTCGATTACCGTCCATTGAATAAGAAGACAATCAAGAACAAGTATCCACTTCCCAACATCAATGAGCTTTTCGAGCAACTCAAAGGTGCTACTGATGTTCTCCAAGCTTGACCTTTGTATGGGGTATCATCGATTAGCATTCGTGAACAAGATATTCCCAAGACAGCTTTCGAACAAGCTTTGGTTCTTATGAATATCTTGTCATGTCTTTTGGCCTCGTCAATGCTCCTCCAACATTCTCTCGGATGATGAACTTCATATTCAACCCCTACACCAATGAATTCGTCTTGGTCTATCTTGATGATATTTTGGTCTTCTCCAAGAATAAGAAGGATCATGCCAAACATTTGCGATTGGTGCTAGACAAGCTCGAGAGTACCAATTCTATGCTAAGTTCTCCAAATGTGAATTTTGGCTTGATGAAGTGCTTTATCTTGGTCATATCATCTCTCGCCAAGGGCATCGCAGTTAATCCCGAGAAGGTGTCCGCAATTGTGAATTGGGAACCTCCTCGTAATGTCAAGCAGCTCCGCAGATTTTCTTGGTCTTGCAAGCTATTGTCAAGATTCGTTGAGAATTTCTCCAAGATTGCAAAGCCTCTTTCCAACCTTCTCGAAGCATGTGAAGTATGTCCGGTCTCCTGAATGTGACGTTGCTTTCAATACTCTCAAAGAGAAACTCGTCACAGCCCTGTCTTGACTCCTCCCTGATGAATCCAAGCCATTTGAAGTTTTACGTGATGCTTCTCTTCAAGGTCTCGGTGCTGTGTTAATGCAAGAGAAGAGAGTTGTGGCTTATACCTCTCGCCAGTTGAAGGCCAACGAGAAGAACTACCCCACTCACGATCTTGAGTTGGCGGCAGTTGTCCATGCATTGATTACGTGGAGACATCTCTTGTTGGGAAGGAAAGTGGACATTTTCACCGATCACAAGAGTCTCAAGTACATTTTCACTCAACCCAACCTCAACCTCAGGCAGACTCGATGGGTCGAAATGATTCAAGAGTACAACCCAAGTATTGAATATACTCCGGGCAAGGCCAATGTCATTGCAGATGCTTTGAGCAGGAAGGCTTATCGCAGCAGTCTAATCCTCAAGCCCTTTCAGCGGATCTCGTGAATCTTTCCGCAAGCTGAATCTTCAAGTTGTTCCTCAAGGCTTTCTTGCCAACCTCATAGTCTCTCCTACTTTGGAAGATCAGATTCGTGAGGCTCAACTTCTGGATGCCATGGTGAAAAAGGTGAAACGTGGTATCGACAAGGGCATTTCCAAGTACAAGTGCTTCCACGTTGATGACAAAGACACTCTGTTCTTTGAGGACCGGATTGTGGTTCCTAAGGGTGATCTGCGAAAAGTCATTATGAGCGAGGCTCACAATTCGCTTCTATCCATTCATCCCGGAAACGAAGATGTACCATGACCTCAAGCAGTCATATTGGTGGACTCGAATGAAGCGAGAAATTGCTCAATTCGTGAATGAATGTGATGTCTGCAGAAGAGTGAAAGCGAGAACACCAAAGACCAGCTGGTCTCCTCCAACCTCTTGCTATTCCTGAATGGAAGTTTGATCATATTGAAATGGACTCCGTGACTGGCTTTCCAAAGTCCAAGCGTGGAAATGATGCTATCTTCGTTGTCATTGACAAGCTTACTAAAGTGGCTCATTTTCTTCCTATCAAAGAATCCATCACAGCAGCTCGGTTGGCGAGCTATACACCTCGAGATTGTCTCCTTGCACGGCATTCCACAAGTGATCTCTTCTGACCGTGGCAGCATCTTTACCTTTAAGTTTTGGGATTCTTTTCGAGAAGGCCATGGGCACCAACATTCGTTTCAAAGACAGCTTTCCATCCTCAAACAAGTGGCCAAGTCGAGCGAGTAAATCAAATCCTTGAAGATATGCTCGGGGCTTGTGTCATTTCTTTCGTATGAAGTGGGAAGATTGTCTTCCATATGCCGAAGTTCTCCTACAACAACAGTTTCCAAGTGAGTTCGGGCAAAGCCCCATTCGAAATTCTCTATGGCGAAAGTGCGTACTCCTCTCAATTGGTGCGAGACAGGTGAACGCCAACTTCTTGGCAATGACTTGATCACGAAGCGAAGAGATGTGCCAAGTCATTCGTGAGAATCTCAAAGCCGCGCAATCGCGCGGAAGAGCTATTATGATGATAAGCACCGTGATGTGGCTTTTGAAATCGGAGACCATGTCTACCTCCGCGTCTCTCCAATGAAAGGCACTCGTAAACCGGTATCAAAGGGAAGCTTGCCCCTAGATACGTGGGTCCTTTCAAGATCATTGGGAAAAGAGGCGATCTCGCCTATCAACTTGAGCTTCCATCCAACTTTGCAAATGTGCACGATGTGTTCCACGTGTGACAGCTTCGCAAGTGCTTCAAGACTCTGAACGCACTATCAACGAAGAGATTGACCTTCAAGAAGATCTCTCTTATCATGAGCACCCGTTGCTATTCTTGAAGAAACCGGCGCAAGACTCGCAACAAGTCAATCAAATTCCTGAAAGTGAAGTGGTCACACCATTCCGTCCGAGAAGCTACCTGGGAGCGCGAGGATCACCTCCGTTCCGAATATCCGGAGTTCTTTCAGTCCTAGATCTCGGGACGAGATCCTCTTGTAGTGGTGGAGTGTTGTAACACCCGGAGTAACTTTCCATATTTGTAACTCCAACTCTTGCCATTTTCGCATTGATATATGATATTCCCTCCGTGGTTGGGTTTTTCTCCTCTTTTGCATTTTGTCCATGTCATGCATTTTTATTATGTCATCATGTGCATCGCATTTGCATACGTGTTCGTCTCATGATTCCGAGCTTTTTTCCCGTTGTCCGTTTTGCAATCCGGCACTCCTATCTCCCCCGGCGGTCCTTTTACGTTTTTCCGTGTGCGGGTATTAAACCTTCTCGAAATGGACCGAGGTTTGTCTAGTGGCCTTGGTATACCAACCGTAGACCACCGGTCAAGTTTCGGTCATTTGGAGCTCGTTTGGTACTCCAACGGTTAACCGCACTCTCATAAAGGCCTCTTTTAAGTTGCAGCCCAACACCCCTTCAAAACAGCCCAATAACCCATCTAAGTCACTCCCATGCTCTCCGTCGTTCGATCACGATCGTGGGCGAAAACTACACCTCATTTGGACTCTCCTAGCTCCCTCTATGCCTATTTAAACACCTCCCGAATCCGGATCATCCTCTTCCCGAAACCCTAAAACCTCACTGCCTTGGCGACGTATCGCCGCGCGGACAAAATCGCCGCCCGTTCGCCCACTCAGCGCCGCCACCTGTCGCGCGCCGCCGCCCGCGCTCCGCCCGCCCGCCGGGCCAAAGGGCCGCCCGCGCGCCGCGCCCGCGCCGTCGCCCGTCCGGCGCCGCCCCCCAGGCGCCCGCTCCGCCCGCCGCCCGCCCGCCGTCATGGCGCCTCCCGGCCGCCGCCGCCTCCCGGACGCCCTCCGCCGCCGCCTCTTCGCCCGGCCCGCTTGCCCGGCGGTGGCCGCCCCCGCGCTGCTGGCCGGCCTTCGCCTTCGGCGCCCGGCCCGCCCGCCGACCCGCTCGCCGCCCGGCGTCCCCGCCGGCCGCCTCCTCTCGCCGGCGAGGTCCTTCCTCTGCCGCGCCCCGATCCGGTCCATATCCGGCCCGGCCGAGCCAGTTGACCTCTTCTCTCTCTCCCCTCCATTTTCTCTAAGTTTTTGCATCTATTGTAATTTTGTGCAATTTTCATCTTGCTATATCTTTGCATCCGTAGATCCATTTTTCGCGTACAATATGTCAAAATGTTCGCCTCGAAGAGTAGATCATTTCATTCCACTGCATCATTTTCATTTGAGCTCATCTTGATGCCCGAAATGCTGTTGGAAGAGTGCTATGTGATGTTAGTTTCTGTTTCGTAACAGAAGTTGCACTTTTGTTATTTTTGCCATGATTATTGCGTGCACCCTATGAATTTGAGTCCTACATGTGTTTTGTAAAATGCCATGTCATCTTTCCAGGGGTGTATGCCATGTAGTTTTGTGATCTATGTGGTGACTAGCACAAGCATGCAAAGTAGGTGTCCTATTGTTGCTGATTTCAGCCCTGTTTTAGCTGATTTTGATGCCATGTTTACTTGATGATACCGAGAGATCTATGCATATTTTGAGATACTTCAGTAAGGGTGTTTTGTAAAGCATGTCTTGTTCTATCCATTCATGCCCTTGTTTGCAATTATGGAGTTCCATAGCTTGAGTCGATCGAGCTCTACTTTTGCTATCAAATGTTTCCTGCCAGATTGTATACGTGTTATTCAATTTTGCCTAGGATGTTGTGGTTGACCCGTATAGGCTATGTTATTGTTCTTGCCATGTATGTCTTCTATGTCATGTCTTCTTGATGTATGTATGCTTAGTTTATCATTTGAGGCTCTGTAGTGAGTGCATTGAGCTTGTAAACATGCCCTCTCGTTATCAGTTTTTGACATGTCATGTTGCTGAATCTGTTAACGAGACTTTCAATATTGACATGGGTGTTACTATATTTTATAGTCCTTTTTGGCTTATGGCCAGTAAGGGACTTTTGATCTATGCCTTGAGTAGATTCATGCCATGCCATGTTTTGCTATTTTAAGTTTCTGTAGCATGTAGTTTTGTTGCTCTGAACATTGCAACCTGATGCTGTTTTTGCCATGTCCAGCCTGATTATTAATTCACTTTTGCCATGCTTGTTTGAACATGTTATGATGTGAACTAGCCGTAGCTCAGTGCTCATCTTTTGTCGAGCATCATGTGTACATCACTGCCATGTGCTTTGTTGTTACGTTTGGGTGCAGTAGCTTAATTAATTGTTGCTTGCTAAGTGGCATCATGCTGTTAATGGCAGATTTGCGCCAATCTTGTTTTGCTTGCCATTTTCAAACCGTGTATCCGATTCCGGTGATCTTTATATCGATTTCAACCTAAATCATCTCATCTTTCCAGTGGCATACTTGGTTTGCCAATTTGATGCCTGGTTCATCATTTACCTTCCGGAGCGCACATACGCATTGCATATCGCATCCCGCATATCATGTCATGTTTTGCATCATGTTGATTGTGCATTGCACCGTGATTTATTGTGGTTCCTTTGTTTGTGTTGTTGCTTTGGGTAGAGTCGGGACGAGATACGTGAACGAGGAGCCTGTTGAGAACGCTTACGAGGATCAAGCTTTCGACAACTCGAGAACATTGCGAGCAAGATGACCATACCCTCGAAATCACTTTTATCTTTGCTATGCTAGTTGCTCGCTCTTTTGCTATGCCTATGCTGCGATGCCTACCACTTGCTATATCATGCCACCCATATTGCCATGTCAGCCCCTAACCATCCTTTCCTAGCAAACCGTTGATTGGCTATGTTACCGCTTTGCTCAGCCCTCTTATAGCGTTGCTAGTTGCAGGTGAAGATGAAGTTTGTTCCTTGTTGGAACATGGAGATGTTGTTACTTTTTGGAACATGTTTACTTGTTGGGGATATCACAATATAAATATATCTGCTCTAATTATTACATCTATATATTTGGTAAAGGGTGGAAGGCTCGGCCTTATGCCTGGTGTTTTGTTCCACTCTTGCCACCCTAGTTTCCGTCATACGGTGTTATGTTCCTTGATTTTGCGTTTCTTACGGTTGGGTGATTTATGGGACCCCTTGACAGTTCGCTTTGAATAAGACTCCTCCAAAGAAGGCCCAACATTGGTTTTACCATTTGCCACCTAAGCCTTTTCCCCGGTTTTCGCGAGCCCGAGGGTCATCTTATTTTAAACCCGGGCGGTGCTCCTTGACGTTGGTCCAAACTAGAGCACCGTCTTGGGACCATTCCTTGGCAACATGGATTACGTCGGTTCTCAGACGCTTCGCTTATCCGGTGTGCCACGAGAACGAGATATGTGCAGCTCCTATCGGGATTTGTCGGCACATTCGGGCGGCTTTGCTGGTCTTGTTTTATTGCTGTCGAAATGTCTTGTAGTCCGGGATTCGAGATTGATCGGGTCTTCCGGTAGAAGGAATATCCTTCGTTGACCGTGAGAGCTTATAATGGGCTAAGTTGGGACACCCCGCAGGTAATATCTTTCAAAGCCGTGCCCGCGGTTATGAGGCAGATGGGAATTTGTTAATGTCGGTTGTAGAAAACCCAAAGTTGACCTCAAATAAAATACACATCAACAATCGTGTGTAACCGTGATGGTCTCTTCTCGGCGGAGCCGGGAAGTGAACACGGTGTTGGAGTTATGTCTGACGTAAGTAGTTCAGGATCACTTCTTGATCGCTACTAGCTTCACGACCGTGCTTTGCTCCTCTTCTCGCTCTCTTTTGCGATGTAGCCACCATATATGCTAGTCGCTTGCTGCAGCTCCACTTTACTACCTTGTCCTTCCTATAAGCTTAAATAGTCTTGATCTCGCGGGTGTGAGATTGCTGAGTCCCCGTGACTCACAGATACTTCCAACACAGTTGCAGGATTCGACGATGCCAGTGCAGGTGACTCAACCGAGCTCAAGTGGGAGTTCGACGAGGAACGTGGTCGTTACTATGTGTCTTTTCCAGATGATCAGTAGTGGTGCCCAGTTGGGACGATTCGGGGATCTGTGTAGCATTTGGGGTATCTTCTTTTATTTTGGTTCCGTAGTCGGACCTTGAGTGTACTCTGAATGATGGATGTTTAATTATGTACTGTGTGAAGTGGCGACTGTAAGCCAACTATGTATCTTTCCCTTAATTATTACATGGGTTGTGTGAAGATTACCTCACTTGCGACATTGCTTTCAATGCGGTTATGCCTCTAAGTCGTGCCTCGACACGTGGGAGATATAGCCGCATCGGGGGCGTTACAAACCGTGCCAAGTTAGAGCATACACCTTAGTGGGGGAATAGGACTGGTCATCTGTCTCTGAATCCATCTCCGAGGAGCTATCGGGACCCAACAAGAGATCTGCTTTGACTGTGTAGCATCTGCTCTGAAGGCCTTGTTTTCACTCCAGATTTTTCCATCTCCCACCCAAATGGCTGATTCACAGGAAGAGTAGTTTAATGTACAAACATTGTCGACAAATGGAAATGTAATGAAGAAAAGGATGGGCAAGATATCATTCAAATATATGATGCCTGGTTAAACAAGATGTCATTGCACATTTCAGATATATTATGGCTGGCTAAAAGACATGAGACTGCATAATTCCCATATATTATATAGAAACTAAACAGGTGGCATTACAGAACATGTCTAAACTAAGCAGATGACATATATGATGTCAAAAGTAGGCACTGCAAGGCAACATATGCATGATATGACTAACATCATCATGCCAAGGTAGAGCAAACACCTTGGGGGTAAATAGGAGTGGTCGTGGCGTGCGAATCCGCCTCGTAACAGATATCTTCCTCTCGATTACAATGCGGAGAGGGTGGGGAGGGTTTGCCATTGAACCCACCATGGAGCGATGTCGCATGACATTGTATTGCAGCAAAACTCTTCTCTTTTTCTCTACATGTTCAGCATGACTGTGTACAATATCTGACATGCATACAAAAAAATATGGTGAGATTATGTAAAGAGACCATGCAGAAATTTAGAGTGATGGTAACAACCAGTAGACCGACGTTTTTCCGTTGAACCAAAATAGCCCTAATGGATCGACGTGAATGTATAGTAATTAGTGATGCAACAAGTGTACAACCTCTTTGCCGTAGCCGTGTCGACCTCAACATCATTGGGTTGGTCGCCGAAGCTGTTGAGGCAGAGGTGGTTGTTGGAGGTATGGAGGAAGATCTGAGGAATCTATAGACGGCGCCTGTGGCCTTTGCTTGTTGTGATGGATCGATTCGTCGTTGGAGCAGCTCCGGTGAGCCGTAAGACGTCAAGGCTGAAGCAGCACAAGACAGACATCGTCAATCTCAAGTGGGATTCTAATAGCATCTCCAATAGATGATGTAAAATGGATGTAAAATTAACATCACCAAAAACAACCTGACTACAACAGATGAGGTAAAAACTGTTGACTCTAAACTTAACTGTCGAAACTGAAATTTACTGTGGAATCTGAATGCTACTGTCGAAACTGAACGCAATGGTAGCAGAGAGGCACTTGACATGTAGTAGTCAGGTGCACCCCCCTGAGCCGCCAGCCACCACCGGCTGAACCGCCGGCCCCAGCGCCGCCTCGCCGCCCCGAAACAACTCCCCACCGCCGCCCCGGCCAGCCCTCCAGGCCCCCCGCCCCCACCCTGAACCCTAAGATAGATAGTGGGGTACCTGTTCGGCGAGCCCCCGTCCCTGCTGCGGGTGGTTCTTCCTTAAATCCGGCGAGCCCCCCCCCCCCAACCCCTGAAAATCGACTGCCCCAAAAGTCGATTCAGTTGACTGAAGTGTGGCTTAATCGGAGCAGAGCAGCAAAGCCTGAGCGAGGGGAGAGTAGCAGCAGCTGGGCGAAGCGGCGATCGAGCGAGAGCCGGAGCAGCAGGCAGATCCGGCTGGTATGGACGCCGCCGCCGAAGGGGCCTCCCACTCGGGGAGAGCCGCCGTTGAGATGTCTCCCGCGGCGCCGGCTTCAAGGTAGCCGCTCCATGGGGTGGGGGATGGAGCACCGTCGGCGCCGGGAGGTCGAGTTAAGGAGAAGGTGCGACGCGATGAGTGTACAACCTCTTTGGTGGCGCCGAGTAGGCCTTGGCTTCGTCCGAGGAGTCGGTGAGGATGCTGCGGTTCCGGTGGAGCAGGTTAAGGCGGCGGTGTGGGGATGGAGCAGCCGCAATAGACGAGGCGATCGTCGGAGCAGCTCCTTGGAGGTGGAGGACGGGGCGGCTGAACCGGTGGGACGACGAGATGGACGACAGATCCTCATCCGGGGAGGTGGACGAGGGACGTCGAGCTGTTGCGGTGGACGACGTCGTCGGGAAGAGGCTCGGTTGGGCAGCGTGACGTGGCGGACGGAGGAGGGTGGGGTTTAGCGGCTGGAGCGGAGAGGTTATGGCGGCCTGGGATTTGAATGGCGAAAAGGGGCGATGGGAGGGTGAAGCATGACTTAGGGACGCGCTTGTCCAAAATGTAGGGTGTGTTACAAAAGTACCCCCACCGATTTGAACTAGCGGCCCTTTCGGCTCGGGGTTAGAAAGGGGATTTCGCGTGTCGGGATTTGGCAGCTGGAGGGAGTTTTCGCACGCATTGTAATTTCGGGATAGCAACGTGTGGGTTGTGAAGGCGCCAGTTTTGGGAGCACGATATCTGAATTTTCGCGATATAACAAGACGCGGGTTGAATTTTAGGGACAAGCCTAATGTGTAGTAATATTGTACTTGTATGTACCAAATCAATTCGCGCTTCCCTCAACCAAAAAGAAAACGAAAAAAATAAAACTATTCACACCACACAAAGAGAGAGTCTTGCCCTGTTTTACTATACAAATGCTATTCAAAGCTACTCCCTCCTTCCATCTATATAGGGCCTAATGCGTTTTTCGATGCTAACTTTGACCAAATATTAGAGCAATGATATATGACATGCAACTTACACAAAGCACACCGTTAACTTCGTCTGTGAAAGGTTAGCATCTACTCCCTCTTCCACCACCACACACCGATAGTCGAGCGCTGCAGGTAGGTATCCATGCCACAGAGACAAACTGCACATGTCCCTCTCACGCTCGAAGGGCCAGCCACCCTATATCTTTGACGTGGGCACACACAAATTGATGGCACTCTTTATCGATCATACACACACACACACACACATCATCCCTCTTTTTGATTCAATGGACACCTCAAGCCGATGATACCTCCACTCTCTTCTCGTGGATCGCCCCCTCTATATATATGTTATATTCAGGACTCTATTTCACACACATTGCATATGTTAGATTTTTGATTGACCCCCCAAAAAAAACTCTCAAGAACCCACACTATATATCTCTCTAGGTTTGTATCTCTCACACAACCCCACGAGGTGGTGTACGATACAAGAAGAGAATAGGTGCACCGTGCACGTACTCACGCTTCGTGCCCAGCCACACCCGCGCGGGTACACGGTGGAGCTAATTTCTTTACGAAATGGCAGCCCACGTGCTAATTTGAACGCCTGTAGTGGTTGTTTACCTAGGAGGTCGTGTACCACTTTGCATCGAAACAAAGTTCGACTTGACGTGTTGCCGCGTTATTTTTAAATAAAGTTATAGCACTCAATGGCACGTACACAGAATATAAAACAATTTTTATGGAGAAAAAGGTAGTCCGCTCACTATATACAATGGAGCCTTGCGTGCCTGGTTTGTCGCTCTTCAGAGTATCTCACACAAGGCTGTAGTGGCCTGTCTCTCTCTCTCACCGTTGGTCACTGATCCGGCCGCATCCCGTCTGCCGGGGGAAAGGGAGTGCGGTGGCCTCTCTCTCTCTCACCGTTGGTCACTGATCCGGCCGCATCCCGTCCGCCGGGGGAAAGGGAGGAACTGCATCGTTTCTCCGTTCGACGGTGCCGAGGCAGCACATCCCGATCTGCGGTACACGCCGTTCTCTCGACCAAGCTCCGCGCGGCAGGACCTACGCCACCTGCTCAGATTCCGCCGCCCGCCACCTAGTTACATCCCGACGACCTCCGGTATCCCCTCCGCCTTGCTCCACCGCCCGCCTTCCCACGCCACTGCATGTGGATCTTCCATAGTTCTTTGCCCAAAGCGTAGCTCGTCCAGCGTACTTTCCATATTGCATTCTCGTCCTCACACCGTTTTAGACAAACACAACCGTGTTGTTATCTTCCCTTAGGGCAAGTAATCTGCTTCTTTTTTGTCGTCGCAAGTGTCATCAACTGTTATTGGCCAGTAATTGTTTCCTTTCTACCTCTTTTTTGCAAACAACGCTATCCATTTCACCTTGTTGCTATTACGACCTTTTGGTGAACTGTGCAAATCACTTTTTTCTTAAGAGTGTTTTGTGCAGTTGTACTAAAATGTCACACGGGCAACGTCTCTACATTTCAGTGCGACTGCATAAAGGGAGATTGGTTTTGCTCTATCCTCCTCATCCAACTCCGAGCCTAATCTTCTCCAACTAGTTAGTCTTAAGAGAGACTGCAAAGGTGACCGGCTTCTATTTGTGTGTTTATTGTTTCATCAGCAGTCCTCTATTATCGTAATCACACTTAATATCTTTGGAACAGGGACGCTCAGCTCTATTTTAGTGGAACTACACAAAATGATCGGAATGTTGCATGCTCCAGACAGCTACTTTTTTCCCAACATGCCTTGTTGATTTAGACAGAGCTGGGGGGACGTTGCTGCCAATGAAAGCATGGATCAATTTTAATTTAACACCTTCTCACAACTCTGTCTTCAGTTGTGATGTAATTATTAGCTCTGATCTGCTAATAATTGACATGCATTAGCAAGGAAGTTAGTTTTTTATTGTTTCCGAAAGAGCATCGATGGCAAGACACGTGAAAAAAGCTGAAAGATCACACCATTATACAATTTCATGTCGCTGGAAAATTATTTGTAAAGTACGTCAATTACGTAAACAAATGATGGAAGCTTCATAGCATTGCCAGAAGCTTCTTCATCATCCAGGTCCATGTGCCATGCACAAAATTATACTCCTTCGTTCCTAAATATTTGTCTTTTTACAAATTTCAAACGGGCATATTTTAGAGTGTAGATTCACTCATTTTGCTTCATATGTGTACTCCCTCCGTTCCTAAATATTCTATTCGTCTTTCTAGAGATTTCAACAAGTGACTACATACGGAGCAAAATGAGTGATTCTACACTCTAAAATATGTATATATACATCCGTATGTGCCAGTCCATTTGAAATCTCTAAAAAGAAAAATATTTGAGTAGTCACTCGTTGAAATCTGTAGAAAGACAAATATACTCGGGAGTATATTTAAGAACCGAGGGGGTAGTGCACAACCGCATGGGAGACTCAGCCCGATCGTTGCGCCGCATTAATAGTGAGTAATGAGCAGTCAAATCATAAGCCCCACCTTTCCCACTGTAAGTTGCTCTGAAGAAGCAACCATCAATACGCTCTTCTTTGAATCCGCTCATACTACTCCATCCATCACTGTTTATACAGCGCGCTTCAGAAAAAATAAAAAAAATCTATGGGACCAAGGCGACTAGCGACCGGCCTGAAAAATAGCATTGGTAGTTATAGCACGGCGTACACACATGCATGTAGTGCTTCCACCCCGGATACACACATGCATGCACTTACTCCACTCCGTAGTAGTACAGTACATGGAGAGAAAATTATGGACTTGATTACGGTTACCACGCCCTAATTAATTGAGCATTAAACCAAACGCGCCTAAAGTCTCTCTGGTGGTGGAAATGCATTGAGAGAAATGCATCATAATGAAGCGCTACCATAAACTGTGACGGAGGGAGGAGTAGTATGAAGGTGCAAAACCAAATACGCAGTATGGCGATCGGTCAACGCACCTCCTCTTGGCATATCACTCACATGTGGGACAGGAGTGTGAGCAAACCGATCTCAATTGACGGCAAAGAGCCAACCCGCTGTTCCTTGAGAGAGACGAGGAGCGAGAACACACAGACGGGCTCGCACGGAGGCCAAGATATATTTGAGCATGGTTGGTTGATCGATATCATTCATTACATGTTGGGCTGCCGTTTTCCGCCCTTCTCCGGAATAAACATGTACTTTATCAGAGATAAAAAAAATAAAAGTACAGACGGTCCACCATGCGGTTCTAGTAGTAGTACTACCCGTACTACTGCGCTTGGCTCTTCGCCTCTTCATGAAGTCGAACAATGATGGTACTCCGCATGTTGGGTACTACAGTGTATGCCTCTGACAATCTGACACCGAATGGACTGATGCATGTCCACCGTGGGTAGGTTGCATTAGTCAAAAGGCGTAAGCGAGCTTCACCTAGTCCTGCAAGCTTCTCCTCATTCTGCGAGTTGATGGGACGCACCAAAAAGTAGTGCTAGTCCATATTCCCTCCTTTCCGGTTAATATGGCTTAATCTTTTTTGCGGGTAAATGAGAGACCTTTATTCATATATAAGCATTCTTAGGACGATCAGCCAAGACACTGGTCACTTGGAAGCGAGGTACCCTGCAAAAAAAGAAGTAGGAAGCGAGGTGTTTAATTAAGCCAGCTCTCGGCCACATTCAAAGTGCAGCAAGCACGGTTCGCACGAAGATGCGCCGCAAGGTTTGCTGGCCTGTTTACATGCTGAATAACAAAAAAGAGGAAATATTACCGAGCGCTACTATTTGTAACAGGATATGAGCCAGAATTAAGCGAGAATTGTGGCGAGTGTTCCATGCAATCAACTTCCATTATCACATGCGAGAACCCTCAAGAGAACCAAATGTGTTGAAGATTGCTTTATCACATTTTAAAATTATAATAAGAGTGAGCGACGCCTCCATCCGGGTCCTAGTACTAGTATAGTACGTACCTTTATAGACTATAGTAGTAGTACTAGTACTAGTAAACTTTATGCTTGGCTGTTCGCCTATTAGGAAGTCGAACAATAGTAGCACTAGTAGTATAGTGTATGCTTCGCAATCGACACGAATTAATCTGTTGCACGGCACCGCCTGAGCGAGGGAGAGCTTGCATTAGTCAAAAGTTTCTCCTTGTCCTGCGAGCCACCGCATGCAAGCTTCTCCCGTCCTGCAACCTTCTCCTCATTCGGCAAGTTGACAGGACACAGCAAAGTAATGCTAGTCCATACTGCCTCCTCTCCGTTAATATGGCTTAATTTCAAATGAGATAAATACACCATGCATCACTGTATATTTGTAAAAATACGGTCATGGACTTCATAATACGCTCATTGCGCTCAATATATATATTTTCCGGTGTTTATACGGTCACTAGCTCACCTCGACCGAGTATGTGTGTGCATGCACGTAGGTTGAGCACTTAGCGTGACCGTGTGTGTTCCGTCGTGTGCTCGGACATGCATGCATTAGGGCGTCGCGCTTTTTTTGCGTCCATGTGTACGTGTGACTGTTGCATACACGTAGGGGGAGCGTGTAGGGGCCACTAAGGAGCAGTCAAATCACACAAGAAGTTAGTCGGAAGAAGCAACCATCATTTAACTCTTGAATGACACGACGCAATATAAAATGGTTGATATGGAGAGAAAAGAAAACCACTATATATACACTAGCAGGAGCCTAAGCTACAAGCCTGCTTGCTAAGGTTGCTCTCTTCACAAGCATAGAACGACGGGCCTGATCCAGAATCGGGGAAGGAACAATGTTCTGCGTGAGACTTGTCGACATCGGCGAGGAGAAAACCCACGATCGGTGCGCCCCAATCGGGGTCACATGCGGTATGGGCCGATGCAGCGTCCCAACCGCCCTTCTAGCTCCAGCCCGACGTCCCTGTAGTCCATGTTCCTTTTGGAGCCGGCTTGCTCCACTGTCGTAGCTCCATCTCCATGTCGATCTTTCTCTACTTCTACCGGCTTCTACTTGTGATGAGTTTATGTCTCATGAACTAGTGCCAGTACTATTGTTCTAATCACACTTCTTCAATATCTTTGCCATCGGGGATGCTCAGGTCGATTTTAGTGGAACTGCACAAAAGCATCGTATGATCTGAGGGTGCCAGCCGTCTTTCCTTCGACAGGTTCTACCTGGCCAGGGAATTAAATCATGTTTAGGGTTTAGGATTTAAGTTGTAGTGACCCCATCAGTAGTTTTTCTTTTGTACACGCTCTCATAACTTTTTACTTTAGTTGTGACGTAAATATTGGCTATGATCTGTGAATCATTGAGATGCATCAGCATGCGTGTTAGTTTTTCTTTGTATTTGATGGAATGTTGTAACGGGGCAACCTTGGAATAGGAATGAAAATGGAGTGGAAAGTTTCCGTTTTTCCGGAGAAAAAATGGAAACGGAGAGAAACCAACGATTCGTTTCGTTGGATCACGCCATCGAGCAAAACCAACGTTTAAATCACGTCTATCGTGTTCGTGTCTCACCCTCCTCCACGGCTCGACCCCACACGGCCGTTCGGCACGCCACTCACCGCAAACCGAGTATACGATAACTTTCCCGCCTGCTTGTCGATGGATCGCGCCATGGAGTACTAGCACTACTAGAAGAGATTGACGAGTTGGGGGAGGACAGCTAGCTGTAGCACGGACTCCCAAGAACTTTTTACATGCATGTTGTAGCCGGCTATTGCGACCTTTGAACGCGGAGCAGCCGCGTGCACCTGGAAGCGGCGCGGGCGACGCTCTTTCAGCCGGCGCGCCGCTTCAATGCCGGTGCCAGTAAGAGGTCGCGTCCGCTCTGGCCGGGCATGAATGCGGCACTGACCGTTTCGGGCGGGAAGCAAGCGCGGGTGATGAAGAGTGTTCGTGTTGGTCAGCACCGCCCATGGCAGCGGTCCGGACGTGCGCAAACAAGAGATGTTGTACGTTAATATTGCTGCTTATATAATTAACAACGTAAATAATGTGCCAGTTGGACAAATATGATTGGAGATGGAGATGGAAATGGAATTTTACATAAACACGGATATGCATGTCTATGTCTATGTCTATGTGTGTGTGCGCGACGACTCTCGCGACCTGGAAGCGGGTGCGTGTTTTTTATCGAGTTTTCTTTCTTGGTACCTTAGAAAATCAGTTTGTCTAATTCACATCTAGATGTTATTTAAGGATATCACATCTAAGCTCCCACAAGTATATAATGTAGCAACAATAAACAAAAAAAACTAGGACAAAAAAATAGACCACAAACAGAGTGGGCATCAACTTAGATGTGACATAACTATGTCACATCTAGATGTGTCCTAGACAGACCCTTAAAAAATTGTCCGCCATTTTTCGTTTCTTTTTCCGGGAACGCGCGTATTCTATTTAAAACCAGTGCTACGGAGATATTTTTTTACTCCATTATAGCCTCTTGTTTGATAGAGTTTCTCGCATCTCGCTCTCTCACCCTCTCCATATCAAAACAAGATGACAGTGTCCACTCTATCTCTATCCTCACCAGTGGTCACAGATCCGGCTGAATCCCGTCCGCTGCGGGAGGTGAGGAGGTGCAGCATTGATGTTGTCGCCGTCGGCGACGGAGGGAGCCGATGCGCACCGTCCTCTCGGAGTCGGCGCTGGCGTGGACGAAGATCCTCCGCGCCCTTGTTCGCTGCCGTCGTGTGGGCAGATCCCGCCCGCCCGCCTAAACGACATCTCGCCCACCTGAGGTATAACTTTTTGTACTGGTCCAGCTCCCCAGGTCGCTGTGTGCGGGTTTTCTTCTATGCAACTACTCCCAGCTCCCCATGCATAGTAGTAGCTAGGGTTCGTCGGCTGGTCCAACATCACCTACTAGTACTATTATAGAGGAAATGCCACTCGAAAAGTTGTCCTGATTTATGCCTCGATGGAGGTATACATGTTGTTTCGGCAAAAAGTACGTGGTGGTTGTGCGGTCATTGTCCATATGGTGGTAGTACTATCACTGGTTAAATGAAGAAATGCCTTTTTTCTCGGGTATCCTGGTTTAGTTCCCATCAAGATATAATTATGATGCTTCTGTTTGTTGGTGTACTTTTCATTAATTCTTATTGACAATTGAGATGTCGTTGCTAACCCTTTTTTATATTTTTGGAAACAGCGATGCGTGTCTCCATACCCGGGCATGTCTTCCTCAACTTTAGTGGAACTGCACAAAATTGGATGGCCATTGTTGTTCCGCCTCACTGTCCTCTGCCACGTGGTTCTTTCTTCCTCGAGCTTGATTACTGAGAAGAAACAGACCACAGTGAGGATTTGTCGAACTTCATAGGTGCCTCACCCAAACTTGATGCCAAATGGATGATGCATCACCATGATGACCTATCGATGCTCATGGTTGCACCTCATGGTTGCGTCGGCTGGTGAAGCTGATCGATTTTGAATGAAAAACAAGTTGTCTTCCATCAGTGCTCTTTGCTTGTTACGCACAAAGATGATATCCTTCGTCAGTTCACCTAGTTGCGTTGGAGACGCAGTCGTCTTTCACGTTGGTGCAATTTTATCACACAATTGGCTATGAACCAAATGTTTCCTCGAAGAAGGATCGACGTTGGTACTAAGAGCATAAGTTTTGTATTGATTTCTAAGCCTTCTCACAACTTTGTCTCCAGCTCCCCTGTAATTTTATTTGTCCAGCTATTAACTTTTATTTTAAAAAATGGTGTGGACTAAAAACCGGATGGACGTAGTAGCCTCCATTTTATTTACTCAAGATATTAGATTTGATGAAGTCAAACTTTGTAATACTCGCAAACCTTTCTGATAATTGAAATTAAAATTCTTTATTTGTACACACTCTCACACGTTTCCGATAATTTGGCGCATTTGTGGTTGTTCACTTAAGGGAGGGTAGTGTACCACACGTGAAGGACAGGAAGTGCGACCAGGACACGTGGGCATGGATCGTTAGTTCGTCGGAAGTAGTACTAGTTTTCTTCACTGTACATTAAATAAAGAGTTCCGTTTCGTACTTACACAATTTAAAACGATTATTATGGAGAGAATAAGAAAACCACTCCACTAGTATATATTAGTCGTATACACGAGAGTACTATATGGACGCGACTTCATTGACTTAGTGCACCTGCCTTTGGGTTTATGACAGGCGGGCCCAAAATGTGGCTGGCTTACCTGTCATACAGTCAAAAGCAGGTGCAGTGAAGGCACCGGAGCTCAGTCCGTACTACACTAGTATATATATAAGCGGGAGCCTCAGCGCTTGTTCGCTAGGGTTTGCACTCTCCAGACGCTGGCCGCACTACATATATGTTACACGCTGGAGGCTCAACGTTCATTTGCTAGGGTTTGCTATATTCACAGTCTCTCACCCTCTCTTCACCAGATCTAAACAAGACTGCGTTGGCCTCTTGTCTCTCTCTCCCCCCTCACAGCTGTTGAAGGAGGCGTCCGTATCCCGTCGCACCGGGAAGGGGAGGAGGTGCAACGTTCACTCTATCGCCTTCGGCGAGGGAGGCAATCCACTGCCGGCTGCGCTGTTCTCTTTCACCCAGCGCTTGTGCGGGAGGGCCACCGACCCCTTCTTCCTCGCTGCCGTACGTAGTGTGGGCAGATCCGGCCTCCCGCCGCACGCCTTGCCACATCCCGATGACCCTAAGGTATAAGTTTCTTTGAAACCGTCGTTGCTCTAGCTGCATGTGGATCTTTTTCGATCTGTAGTCGAATCTAGGTCTTGGTTCAAAGAGGAAAGAAGGGTGCGGTGGGCTGGAGCAAGAATCTAGGACGTGGTTCAATGAGGAAAGGAGGGGCGGAAAGTAGTATAGACTGGCTATCCAGCCGCTTTGTAGGTCGAAAAGGGAAAAAAGGGGTAACCCAGTACACACATCTGTAAGGAACCGATCTCTTTGTTGAAAAGGGAAAGAAACTGGGGGGTCGGGTAGTTTGTGCAGGACTAGATTTGCTGCCCTCACTTAGGAAAAAGGTTCAAAGAGAAAAAATATGGGACCAACGCATATATGCTGCTTGGCTACATACTCTGCATCAACCATTTATACGTGTGGACGCACATGGTGCTGGCATGTCCCATACAGCTATTTTGCTGTTCTTAATCTAAGAATGCCGCCGGAAAATTAAAGCAATGCCACTGTTAAAAGTAAATTACATTTTTTAGTGAATGTTGTTTCAAGAGAATGTCTCTGTTAATATGAATCAATGCAACCTTTTTAGAAATGCTACTATCCTATTTTGTTTTCCATCCAAGATAAGTTAGATGCTTATTTCTGTCATCGTTTGTTTCATCCTCCTTTATCGGCAAGTAATTGTTTCCTTTTTTGCCTCTGTTAAAACAGGGGTATCGATTCAACTTGTTGCTATTGCGACATTTTGCTTCGCTACTCGAAACACTTATGTTTTAAGAGTGTTTTGTGCAGTTCAACTTGAATGTCACACCGGTGACTTTGCTTAATTTTGTTGGAACTGCACAAAAGGAGATCGAGATTTGTTTCCAGTCTTTGTGGCGAGTTGTTTCAAATCTTGGTCTCATCCACATGATGTGCAGTGTGCTTTGAGATGTTGTGCTACTTGTTTTGGTACTGTTTTAAATAAATGTTGAATTGAAGCTATTGTATTGCTGTCTTTTCTCATTAAGTAGTGAACAAAAATGGGACCAACCCAGACATGATGCTTGTTGCTTTGTTACAACAAATTCAGCGTCACCCCCTTTATAAGCCAGTAATTGATGCCACTCTCAGAATTAACTACTGAATCTTATTTCAAAACTGCAACACTTGTTAGGGATTGGCGGGATTACCATTTTTGTGGATGCATGTTTCATCCTCCTTTATTAGCCAGTAATTGATTCCTTTTTTTCCTCTATTTAAACAGGGATATCTATTCAACTTGTTGCTATTGCGACATTTTGCTTCGCTACGCGAAACACTTTGCTTGATTTCAGTGCAACTGCACAAAATGAGATTGGATTTCCTATTCGTGTTGGCAGATTCGTATTTTATCCTGGTGGTCTCATGAAAGGTCAGTACAGGCCTTCATCCACATGATTGTGCAGTGTGCTTTGAGATGTTGTGCTACTTGTATTGGTACTGTTTTAAATAAATGTTGAATTGAAGCTATTGTATTGCTGTCTTTTCCCATTAAGTAGTGAACAAAAATGGGACCAACCCAGACATGATGCTTGTTGCTTTGTTACAACAAACTCTGCATCACCCCCTTTATAAGTAGATGGAAGCACATACTGTTGTTGCGCCCACTCTCCTCTGGAACTGTTTATGCTTTTCGTTAATCTAATGCCGCTGGTAAAATTAAGCAATGCCACTCTCAGAATTAATTAACTACTAAATCTTAGTTCAAAACTGCAACACTTGTTAGGAATGGTACTATCCTGCTTTGTCGTTCTTTCTACATGTTTAACCAAGGTATTGTTAAGATAATGTCTCTGTTAAAATGAATCAGTCACATTGTTTTAGGAATGATACTTTTCTGCTTTTTCATTCTTTATACATGTTGAAACAAGGCATTGTTAAGATAATGTCTCAGTTAATATGAATGAATCACACTGATTGAGAATTGCTACTCTCCTTCTTTGTTTCCCATTAAGATAAGGTAGATCAGTAGATGATTTTCTTCTGGGAGTACAAGTCATCAACCGTTATTTCTCTTTTGTTGCTTACAGGGATATCAAAATTAAAGCTCGGTTTTATTCCGACTTTGATTTTAGTTCAACTGCACAAAAGGAGCCAATGTGTCCAAGGAAAACTGCTGCATTACTGGGTCCAGTTGGTCGTTCCACTTTGCAGAAAGAAGCAGTCACTGTTTGCACTACATTACAGAAGGAATGACCGAGAAGCTTTACAGAGTATTAGGCCTTCCACTATGTAGGCCAAAAGAGGTGCCAATTTCACCTTTTCTTAGTTTGGCACCGAATCCCTCCATTGCTTCAGCCGGTGCCATAAATATTAGGCACCGGTGACATGACTAGTCTGCAGAGACCATTGGCAATTTAACAACACGTGGAGTGCCCTGGGCAAAAAGTGCCCAAACAAGTACAAGAAGCGACAAGACTCCACGACCATAGGGATTACATATTTTGAATGGGAAAAGCTTGTCAAAGTTTAATCATTGATGTTAGCAAGAAGCGATAGGACTCCACGATCATAGGCATTACATTTTTGAATGGGAAAAGCTTGTCAAAGTTTAATCATTGATGTTAGCAAGAAGACGTTAGTTTAATATATTGGAATTGGAAAACCTTGTCAAAATTTTCTCATTGATGTTAGCCGAAGACATGCATTTGATATTTTTGAGTGGGACGCCTTCTTTGTGAGCAGCGCCGAGTGTTTTTTCCTATTCCTGTGTTCAGTTTAGAAGTAAATAGTTACTCTGCTGAGATATTCCTGTGTTAAGAGTTTGTTCTGAATATTGTCTATGTAATGCCAGGCCTTGTGTTTGATTGCAAAGTTGAGCTTGGAATGTTGTGGCATGCGGCATCACGAGCTATTCACCATGCCTCCTGAGAATAATGATTCGTATTGTTTTGCATGTCGATCTAATGCCAGTGATTTGCTTGTTAAGAAGATCATCCTCTTCTGTTGTTTCCGTGCTTAAGAAGTTCATCGTTTGATGTTTCATTCATAGCCTATACGACAAGTCGGGTAGGTTAGATGTGAAACCATATGATCTTCCGACCAACTCATGATATTAGGCCGTGATTGGATCGTCCTTTTCCAACCAAAACCGCTTGTAAAACTGACGATTGTAAATTAAAGCAGATGGTCTCGGGCGAAGGCGCTTGGTTGGTCGATTTCGACTAGTAAAATATCGGGAGTACTTCACACACGATAAAAACGCTGAACGACACTCGGACGATTGCTAATCCAGCCGTTAGCTGCTGTTTCAGCCTTGCCCATGGATGGCATGATACGGACGTCGTGCATGTATCGTCTGGTAATGTCGTCCATATAGCAGTGCTCGTAAAATATACACTGGTCTCTCAAATTACACGCGTAACCCGCCGGTTTTACTTACAGACCTCGGGCCCTCGGTTTCATTATGCCTGTATTTTACGCGTTGTTTCCGATGATGAGTAAATTACACTTGTATGTTAATACAGGTTTGAAATAAACCAGAGTTCCCAAGCGCGGCCTTACCGTTTCATGCCGTCTCAGTTTCTCGAAGGTGCTCATAGGTGTCCGATGATCCTCGCTTCCTGAATGAGCAGCGGACGTTGTATCAGACCTCCGTAGGGCCCGCAAGGCCCTCTCCGTTGTCCTTCGAGTTGTTGTGCTCGCCGTGGCGCCGAGCATCGTTAACATGGTCAACGAACATGAGGATTCAGGAGATGACTTTATTTTGACTGGATGACACTAGGGACCCACTAGGGCCATAGTCGTACGTACGCAAGTGCCTCCTTATTATGTACAACTATATTTTTTTGCTTTCTCCTGGTTTCCTGACATCACGGTCCCACACCATTGTCAACCTATGTAGTCAATATAAACGAGAGAATTGCACAAGGTGCGGCCGACAGCTGGGACCAAGCAGCTCGAGCAGTATTTGTGTTTTTGAGGCGTGAGCACTGCAGAGTTTTTCTTGGTGATGATTTCGTTGTTGTTCAGAGGAGAGCAGGGTATTAACTGGGCGGGCTATGGCCCATCTAGCCCAGGTCAGATATCCATCCCAGATACTAATTTTTTCAAGATGAAAATGGCTAGGCCAGCTATACGTCTTTTTGAGGAATACCCAAGCAAGGTCAACTTGTTATTCTCCGCCCGCTGGCTGCAAATCTTTCCTAGGAGGGATGCATTAGGCTTAACAGAAAATGGGCTTTAAAAATAATAAATGGGATGTAATTATAAAACTGGTTAGTAACTATAAAAAATGCACCAAACACGAAATTAGTTTATAAAATATTATTTATGGATTTTGACTTAAATTTTCATTGTTGCGCGCGCAATGTTTCGTTGGATTTTTACGTAATACAAATTTATATTTAATCTGACTAGAAATTTCGGGATAAAAATATTTCGGATCCCATCAAAATGTTGGAAATTTTATTGAATTCTGTCTTCAACGGTTTGTTGAAACTATTAATCGTTGTCCTAGCTAGAAAATGGGCTGTACTTTTAACAAACTGTAAATGGGTTGTTGTAAATTCCATTAGAATTCAAAAATGGGTTGTACATTCTTACAAAACGCAAGTGGGCTATAAGTTCTCTGCCACACACTTGTGGGCCTACTAAGTGACGCGTCCCCTAGAAAACACAAGTTGACGCGTATGCAAGGCTTTGTCAACTTATTATATTGAACACACGGTTCTACCAGCAGTGGCCGTTGGATGTCTATCCAACGGATGTCGTGCTTCTTCTTCAATCTCGGATATTCTTAGCTTCGGCGGCCCAAAAAATGATTCCTCCCCCTGACATCTGGGGCGCACCGTTTCGGAGGCTGACCTGTGGGCCTACTAAGTTGGAGCGTACCAAGGGCTTTGTCAACTTAGTCAATATAAACGATTCTAGCTTCAGGATTCAGACGATGTCCATCCAACGGCCGTAGTGCTTCTTCAACCTCTGGTCTTCTTGGTCCAGCCGCCCAAAGCAGCGCCGGTCGTGCCGCCTCGCTCCGCCTCCCGTGGCCGGGTCAGGTTGCCTGTGAGGCCTCACCGCCCCCATACTACTCCCACCGCTAGCCAGGCCATCCCTCCACTCACCCACACCCCCTGTTATTCTGCGGCGACGACAGCCTCACACCGCAGCCAAACCAGTGAACCTCGTACTCCTCTCCGCGCGGGCTTCCACTGCTGCGTCTTCCCCGGCTCTGCGTCGTCCCCTTCCTAGGCCTCGCCGTCGTTCATCGCCCTGGTGCTCTCGGCGCGGCGTGGTCAACATGGTTAACGAGCGACTTCCATCGAAGAGTATCAGACGTGGAGAGGTCGATAGCTGGGTCCACGGCGGCCGCAAGGAAGTGCCTCCTTATTACGCGCAAAATAATTATTCTTCCACCTGACAGCAGGGACCCACCGGACGGGCCACCTTATTTCGCGAAGAAATGTTTCCCCCCGGACTGCTGGGACCCACCGGACGGGCCACCATATTTCGCGAAAAAACGTTCCCCCCGCTGTCAGCTCGGACCCACCGGAAGTACCTCTTTATTACGCACAAAAAAATGAATACTCCCCCTACTAGCTGGGACCCACCTTGGTGGGTGGCTGACTTGTGGGCCTACTAAGTTGACGAGGACGGAGGGCTTTGTCAACTTAGTCAATATGAACGATTTTAGCTCCAGCGACCGTACGATGTCCATCCAACGGCCGTAGTGCTTCTTCAACCTCTGGTCTTCTTGCTCCAGCCGCCCAAAGCAGCGCCGGTCGTGCCGCCTGCTCCTGCCTCCCATGGCCGGCTGTGCTGCCGCGGAGGCCTCACCGCCCCTACTATTCCAACCGCTAGCCAGGCCCTGCGGCGACGGCAGCCTCACACCGCAGCCAAACGATTGAACCCTCATACTCCTCTCCGCGTGGGCATCCACTGCCGCGTCTTCACCGGCTCCGCATCATCCCCTTCCTAGGCCTCGCTGTCGTCCACCGCCGTGGTGCTCTCGGTGCAGCGTGGTCAACGTGGTCAAGGAACGACTTCCATCGGACGTGGACTGTACGTGGAGAGGCTGACAGCTGGGTCCACGGCCACAGCAAGGAAGTGTCTCCTTATTATGCGGAAAATAATGATTCCTCTACCTGACAGCAGGGACCCACCGGACGGGCCACCATATTTCGTGCAAAAAACGTTTCCCTCCTGACAATTGGGACCCACCAGCTACACCTTCGCACGCAAGGAAGTGCGTCCGGGCAAAAAAATGATTCGCCCCCCCTGACTGCTGGGACCCACCAGCTACATCTTCGCACGCAAGGAAGTGCCTGACAGTCGGGACCCACCTGGTCGAAGCATACATAGCATTGTCGTTCTGGTCGCTAACGTGTACGTACATACTGTTCGTTGTAGAGGCGCGCACGTGTCGTAGTAGAGGCGCGCACGTAGCATGTACACATACGTACAGCGGCGAGGGTGCAAGAAAGAAAATACGGCCACGTACGTACATACGGCCAGGGTCTCGAATGCCTATTCACGCATACGTACATGGCTGGGTCGGAACGGAGAAACAGCGTCGTAGTCGTGTTCATGGGGAGCCAGCCGGCTGGGTCAGAATGGAATGCGTGGTCGTGTTCATTGGGAGGGCTTGGACGGAACAAGCGATGGAAAGAGGCCTGGCGTACTGCACAACGGAGGAAACGGGCCTTCTACATTTGGAACGGGGTCCTGTTGACTGGGAGGGGTGTGGCGTACCGCAAAATGGAGGAAACGGACCTCCTACGGTCGAAACGGGGGTGGAGGGGTGTGGCGTACCGCAAAACGGACGCAACGGACTTGTGTTGGAGCGCTACGGTCGAAACGGGGGTCCTGTTCATCGGGAGGGGTGTGGCGTACCGCAAAACGGGACTCCACGGGATACTGTTCATCTCCACCGTCGACCTTCTCCAGCCTCCACGGGCTACCGTCGACCTCCTCCAGCCTCCACGGGCTCCTGTTCACCAGCCTCCACCGCGCGCTACTCCACCGGCTACTGTTCAACCACCCCTCCACCGTCTACTGCGAAGGAAATATGCCCTAGAGGCAATAAGAAAGTTATTATTTATTTCCTCATATCATGATAAATGTTTATTATTCATGCTAGAATTGTATTAACCGGAAACATGATACATGTGTGAATACATAGACAAACTTAATGTCACTAGTATGCCTCTACCCTACTAGCTCATTAATCAAAGATGGTTATGTTTCCCATAGACATGTGTTGTCATTTGATTAACGAGATCACTTCATTAGGAGAATGATGTGATTGACTTGACCCATTCCGTTAGCTTAGCACTTGATCGTTTAGTATGTTGCTATTGCTTTCTTCATGACTTATACAAGTTCCTATAACTATGAGATTATGCAACTCCCGTTTACCGGAGGAACACTTTGTGTGCTACCAAACATCACAACATAACTGGGTGATTATAAAGGAGCTCTACAGGTGTCTCCAAAGGTACATGTTGAGTTGGCGTATTTCAAGATTAGGTTTTGTCACTCCGATTGTCGGAGAGGTATCTCTGGGCCCTCTCGGTAATGCACATCACTATAAGCCTTGCAAGCAATGTAGCTAATGAGTTAGTTACGGGATGATGCATTACGTAACGAGTAAAGAGTCTTGCCGGTAACGAGATTGAACTAGGTATTGAGATACCGGTGATCGAATCTCGGGCAAGTAACATATCGACGACAAAAGGAACAATGTATGTTGTTATGCGGTTTGACCTATAAAGATCTTCGTAGAATATGTAGGAGCCAATATGAGCATCCAGGTTCTGCTATTGGTTATTGACTCGGAATGGTTCTCGGTCATGTCTACATAGTTCTCGAACCCGTAGGGTCCGCACGCTAAGGTTCCGATGATAGTTATATTATGAGTTTTGATGTACCGAAGTTTGTTCGGAGTCCCGAATGTGATTACGGACATAACGAGGAGTCTCGAAATGGTCGAGACATGAAGATTGATATATTGGACGACTATATTCGGACACCGGAAGTGTTCCGAAGTAGTTTCGGATAAAATCCGAGTACCGGAACCCCCCCGGGGCTTATTGGGCCTACATGGGCCTTAGTGGAGAAGAGGAGAGGAGGCAAGTGCTGGGCTTCACGCCCCTCCCCCCTAGTCTGAATAGGACGAGGAGAGGGGCCCCCCCATTCCTTCCTCTCTCCCTCCTCCTTCCCCCCTTCTCCTAGTCCAACAAGGAAAGCAGGGAGTCCTACTCCCGGTGGGAGTAGGACTCCCCTTGGCGCGCCCCTCCTTGGCCGGCCGCCCTCTCCCCCTTGGCTTCTTTATATACGGGGGCAGTGTTGGAAATATGCCCTAGAGGCAATAATAAAATGGTTATTATTGTATTTCCTTGTTCATGATAATTGTCTATTGTTCATGCTATAATTGTATTAACTCGAAACTGTAATACATGTGTGAATACATAGACCACAACATGTCCCTAGTGAGCCTCTAGTTGACTAGCTCGTTGATCAATAGATGGTTATGGTTTCCTGACCATGGACATTAGATGTCATTGATAACGGGATCACATCATTAGGAGAATGATGCGATGGACAAGACCCAATCCTAAGCATAGCACAAGATCGTGTAGTTCGTTTGGTAAAAGCTTTTCTAATGTCAAGTATCATTTCCTTAGACCATGAGATTGTGCAACTCCCGGATACCGTATGAATGCTTTGGTGTGCCAAGCGTCACAACGAATCGGGTGGCTATAAAGGTGCACTACGGGTATCTCGAAACTGTCTGGGTTGGCACGAATCGAGACTGGGATTTGTCACTCCGTGTGACGGAGAGGTATCTCTGGGCCCACTCGGTAATGCATCGTCACAATGAGATCAATGTGACTAAGTAGTTAGTCACGGGATCATGCATTACAGAACGAGTAAAGAGACTTGCCGGTAACGAGATTGAACGAGGTATGGGGATACCGACGATCGAATCTCGGGCAAGTAACATACCGATTGACAAAGGGAATTGTATACGGGATTGCTTGAATCCTTGACATCGTGGTTCATCCAATGAGATCATCGTGGAACATGTGGGAGCCAACATGGGTATCCAGATCCCGCTATTGGTTATTGGCCGGAGAACGTCTCGGTCATGTCTGCATGGTTCCCGAACCCGTAGGGTCTACACACTTAAGGTTCGGTGACGCTAGAGTTGTTATGGGAAATAGTATGTGGTTACCGAAGGTAGTTCAGAGTCCCGGATGTGATCCCGGACATCATGAGGAGTTCCGGAATGGTCCAGCGGTGAAGATCGATATATTGGACGAAGGGTATTGGAGTCCGGAAGTGTTCCGGGGGTACCAGGCTATGGCCAGCATGACCGAAAGGTGTTTCGGGAGCCCCGACAAGTGTTGGAGGGCCTCATGGGCCAAAGGGGAAGGGGCAAACCAGCCCACTAAGTGGTGGTGCGCCCCCCACACCGTTTCCCATGTTGTTTGGGGAGGTGGGGCGCCTCCACCTTGCTTGGGAGGCAATCCTCCACCTGTTTGGCTTGGAGGGCAAGTCTCCCTAGGATTTTCCCTAAGGAGATCCAATCTGCTTGGCCGCCGCCCCCTAGGGGAAACCCTAGGGTGCATCCCCCTCTCCCCTTGCCCCTATATATAGTGGAGGGGTGGGAGGGCAGCCGTGCCTCTTCCCTGGCGCAGCCCTCCCTCCTACTACACCTCCTCCTCCATTGTGCTTGGCGAAGCCCTGCTGGAGAACCACGAGCTCCACCACCACCACGCCGTCGTGCTGCTGGAGTTTTCCCTCAACTTCTCCTCTCCCCTTGCTGGATCAAGAAGGAGGAGACGTCCACGGGCTGTACCTGTGTTGAACGTGGAGGCGCCGTCCGTTCGGCGCTTAGATCGGAATCGACCGCGATCTGAATCGTTGCGTGTACGACTCCACCAACCACGTTCTTGTAACGCTTCTGCTTAGCGATCTTCAAGGGTATGAAAAGATGCATTCTCTCTCTCTCTCTCTCTCTCTCTCTCTCTCTCTCTCTCTCTCTCTCTTGCTAGAATCTCCATAGATTGATCTTGGTGATGCATAGAAAATTTTGAATTTCTGCTACGTTCCCCAACAGTGGCATCATGAGCCAGGTCTATTGCGTAGATTCTATGCACGAATAGAACACAAGTAGTTGTGGGCGTTGGTTTGTTCAATTTGCTTACTGTTACTAGTCCTATCTTGTTTCGGCGGTATTGTGGGATGAAGCGGCCCGGACCGACCTTACACTTACGCTTACGTGAGACAGGTTCCACCGACTGACATGCACTTGTTGCATAAAGGTGGCTAGCGGGTGCCAGTCTCTCCCACTTTAGTCGGATCGGATTCGATGAAAAGGGTCCTTATGAAGGGTAAATAGCAATTGGCATATCACCGTTGTGGCTTTTGCGTAGGTAAGAAACGTTCTTGCTAGAAACCCATAGCAGCCACGTAAAACATGCAACAACAATTGGAGGACGTCTAACTTGTTTTTGCAGGGTATGCTATGTGATGTGATATGGCCAAAAGAATGTGATGAATGATATGTGATGTATGAGATTGATCATGTTCTTGTAATAGGAATCACGACTTGCATGTCGATGAGTATGACAACCGGCAGGAGCCATAGGAGTTGTCTTAATTTATTGTATGACCTGCGTGTCATTGAATAACGCCATGTAATTACTTTACTTTATTGCTAAACTGTTAGCCATAGTAGTAGAAGTAATAGTTGGCGAGACAACTTCATGAAGACACGATGATGGAGATCATGATGTCATGCCGGTGACGAAGGTGATCATGCCATGCCTCAAGATGGAGATCAAAGGTGCAAGATGATATTGGCCATATCATGTCACTTTATGATTTGCATGTGATGTTTGTCATGTTTACATCTTATTTTCTTAGAACGACGATAGCATAAATAAGATGATCCCTCATAAAATTTCAAGAAAGTGTTCCCCCTAACTGTGCACAGTTGCGAAAGTTTGTTGTTTCGAAGCACCACGTGATGATCGGGTGTGATAGATTCTAACGTTCACATAGAACGGGTGTAAGCCAGATTTACACACGCAAAACACTTAGGTTGACTTGACGAGCCTAGCATGTACAGACATGGCCTCGGAACACAAGAGACCGAAAGGTCGAACATGAGTCATATAGTAGATACGATCAACATGAAGATGTACACGATGATGACTAGTCTGTCTCACGTGATGATCGGACACGGCCTAGTTGACTCGGATCATGTATCACTTAGATGACTAGAGTATGTCTATCTAAGTGGGAGTTCATTAAATAATCAGATGAACTTAATTATCATGAACATAGTCAAAAGGTCTTTGCAAATTATGTCGTAGCTCACGCTTTGGATCTACTGTTTTAGATATGTTCCTATAGAAAATTTAGTTGAAAGTTGACAGTAGCAATTATGCGGACTGGATCCGTATAATGAGGAGTGTCCTCATTGCTGCACAGAAGGATTATGTCCTTAATGCACCGTCGGTGTGCTGAACCTCGAGCGTCATTTGTGGATGTTGCGAACATCTGACATACACGTTTTGATGACTACGTGATAGTTCAGTGCGTAATGTTAAACGGTTTAGAATTGAGGCACCGAAGACATTTTTTAAACGTCGCAGAACATATGAGATGTTCCAAGAGCTGAAATTGGGATTTCAGGCTCGTGCCCACATCAAGAGGTATGAGACCTCTGACAACTTTCTTAAGCCTGCAAACTAAGGAGAAAAGCTCAATCGTTCAACATGTGCTCAGATTGTCTGAGTACTACAATCGCTTGAATCGAGTGGGAGTTAATCTTCAAGATGAGAAAGTGATGGTTCTCCAATGTCACTGCCACCAAGCTACTGGAGCTTCGTGATGAACTATAAATATATCAGGGATAGATATGATGATCCTTGAGCTATTCGCGACACCGCGAAAGTAGAAATCAAATAGGAGCATCAATTGTTGATGGTTGGTAAAACCACTAGTTTCAAGAAGGGCAAGGGCAAGAAGGGATACTTCATGAAACGGCAAATCAGTTGTTGCTCTAGTGAACAAACCCAAGGTTGAACCCAAACCCGAGACTAAGTGCTTCTGAAATAAGGGGAACGGTCACTGAAGCAGAACCACCCTAGATACTTGGTAGACGAGAAGGCTAGCAAGGTTGACAGAAGTATATTGGATATACATTATATTAATGTGTACTTTACTAGTACTCCTAGTAGCACCAGGGTATTTAAATACCGGTTCAGTTGCTAAGTGTTAGTAACTCGAAATAAAAAGCTATGGAATAAACAGAGACTAGCTAAAGGTGAGATGACGATATATATTGGAAGTGTTTCCAAGGTTGATGTGATCAAGCATCGCATGCTCTCTCTACCATCGAGATTGGTGTTAAACCTAAATAATTGTTATTTGGTGTTTGCGTTGAGCATAGACATGATTGGATTATGTTTATCTCAATACGGTTATTCATTTAGGGAGAATAATGGTTACTCTGTTTATTTGAATAATACCTTCAACGGTCTTGCACCTAAAATGAATGGTTTATTAAATCTCGACAGTAGTGATACACATGTTCATGCCAAAAGATATAAGATAGTAATGATAGTACCACATACTTGTGGCACTGCCATTTGAGTCATACTGTTATAAAACGCATGAAGAAGCTCCATGTAGAAGGATCGTTTGGACTCACTTGATTTTGAATCACTTGAGACATGCAAATCATACCACATGGGCAAGATGACTGAAAGGCCTCGTTTTTTCAGTGAGATAAAACAAGACAACAACTTGTTGGAAGTAATACATTTGATGTGTGCAATCCAATGAGTGCTGAGGCACGTAGTGAATAACGTTATGCTCTTACTTCACGGATGATTTGAGTAGATTCTAAGTATATTTACTTGATGAAACACGAGTCTGAATTATTGAAAGTTTCAAGCAATTTCAGAGTGAAGTTGAAGATCATCGTGGCAAGAGGATAAAATGTCTATGATATGATCATAGAGATGAATATCTAAGTTACGAGTTTGGTACACAATTAAGACCTTGTGGAAATTGTTTCACAACTAATAACGCCTGGAACACCATAGTGTGATGGTGTGTCCGAACATCATAACTGCACCCTATTGGATATGGTGCATAGCATGATGTCTCTTATTGAATTACCACTATCGTTTATGGGTTAGGCATTAGAGACAACCGCATTCACTTTAAATAGGGCACCATGCAATTCCGTTGAGACGACACCGTATGAACTATGGTTTAGAGAAACCTAAGCTGTCGTTTCTTAAAAGTTTGGGGCGGCGACGCTTATGCAAAAAAGTTTTAGCCTGATAAGCTCGAACCCAAAGCGGATAAATGCATCTTCATAGGACACCCAAAACAGTTGGGTATACCTCCTAATTCAGATCCGGAAGGAAAAGTGATTGTTTCTGGAAACGGGTCCTTTCTCGAGGAAATGTTTCTCTCGAAAGAATTGAGTGGGAGGATGGTGGAGACTTGATGAGGTTATTGAACCGTCACTTCAACTAGTATGTAGCAGGGCACAGGAAGTTGTTCCTGTGGCGCCTACACCAATTGAAGTGGAAGCTGATGATAGTGATCATGAAACTTCAGATCAAGTCACTACCAAACCTCGTAGGTCGACAAGGATGTGTACTACTTCAGAGTGGTACGTAATCCTGTCTTGGAAGTCATGTTGCTAGATAACAATGAACCTACGAGCTATGAAGAAGCGATGGTGGGCCCGGATTCCGACAAATGGCTCGAGGCCATAAAATCCGAGAGGATCCATGTGTGAAAACAAAGTATAGACTTTGGAAGAACTACTTTATGGTCGTAAGGCTGTTAGGTATAGATGGATTCTAAAAGGGAAGACAGACAATGATGGTATGTGTCACCATTAATAAAGCTCGGCTTGTCGCTGAGATGTTTCCGACAAGTTCAAGGAGTTGACTACGATGAGACTTTCTCACTCGTAGCGATGCTAAGAGTCTGTTGGAATTGTATTAGCAGTTATTGCATTATTTATGAAATCTTACAGATAGGATGTCAAAACATTGTTGCCTCGACAATTTTCTTGAGGAAAGGTTGTATGTGATACAACCAGAAGGTTTTGTCAATCCTGAAAGATGCTAACAAGTATGCAAAGCTCCAGCAATCCTTCTAAGGACTAGAGTAAGCATCTCGGAGATGGAATATACACTTTGATGAGATGATCAAAGATTTTGGGTTTATACAAAGTTTATGAGAAACTTGTATTTCCAAAGAAGTGAGTGGGAGCACTATAGAATTTCTGATGAGTATATGTTGTTAACATATTGTTGATCAGAAATGTTGTAGAATTTCTGGAAAGCGTATAGGGTTATTTGAAAAGTGTTTTTCAATGGAAAGCCTGGATTAAGCTACTTGAACATTGAGCAACAAGATCTATAAGGATAGATCAAAAACGCTTAATTGTACTTTCAAATGAATACATACCATGACAAGATTTTGAAGGAGTTCAAAATAGATCAGCAAAGAAGGAGTTCTTGGCTATGTTATAAGGAGTGAGTATTGAGTAAGACTCGAGACCTGACCACGGCAAAAGAGAGAGAAAGGACGAAGGTCGTCCCCTATGCTTTAGACGTAGGCTCTACAGTATGCTATGCTGAGTACCGCACCTGAAGTGTTCCTTGCCATGAGTCAGTCATGGGGTACAAGAGTGATCCAGGAATGGATCACATTACAGCGGTCAAACTTATCCTTAGTAACTAGTGGACTAAGGAATTTTCTCGATTATGGAGGTGGTAAAAGAGTTCGTCGTAAAGGGTTATGTCGATGCAAACCTTGACACTAATCCGGATGATTCTGAGTAGTAAACCGGATTCGTATAGTAGAGAAGTTATTTGGAATAGCTCCAAATAGCGCGTGGTAGCTGCATCTACAAGATGACATACATATTTGTAAAGCACACACAGATCTGAAAGGTTCAGACCCATTGACTAATAACCTCTCTCAGAAGTGAGATATGATCAAACCCCATGGGTGTTGGATTCATTACAATCACATAGTATTGTGAACTAGATTATTGACTCTAGTGCAAGTGGGAGACTGTTGGAAATATGCCCTAGAGGCAATAATAAAATGGTTATTATTGTATTTCCTTGTTCATGATAATTGTCTATTGTTCATGCTATAATTGTATTAACTGGAAATTGTAATACATGTGTGAATACATAGACCACAACATGTCCCTAGTGAGCCTCTAGTTGACTAGCTCGTTGATCAATAGATGGTTATGGTTTCCTGACCATGGACATTAGATGTCATTGATAACGGGATCACATCATTAGGAGAATGTGTTGGGTTCTACGGTAGGGTGCATAGACTGCAAATTAAAATTTTCATACGCGCAGAACATCCAGGAACATGCTACGGGAGATGGATCACAGTTCGTTACCACTAGACGCACGGTGCCGTGCAGCGGAAGAAGAGTTGGGGCAGCGCGTTCGCGTGGACCGTCTCCTCCTCGTTCTGATCTCCCTCGAACAGCCGGTCGTCCGATCCCACGTACGAGTTCGCCGGAGCGGCGCAAGTGCACAACCTCTAACGGTATCCATGCGTGCAGGAGGAACACCGTGCGGCGGACTGCTAGGTCTGATCACACAGTCGGCGGCGAGTGGAGGTGGCTATTCGCAACACATGCAAACCCTAGTCGCAGCGCCGAAGCGATCAACCGCCTTAGTGTGCCGCACCTCCGCTTTATATAGGCGTCCGTTGCGGGCTCAATACTTGGGCCTTGCACGGACCCTAAAGCCCAAAGTCTACTCAGTCACATTCCTAGTCCAGTTCGGATCACAATCGACCAGTGTCCTTCGAACCGACCTCGTAGGTTCCTTCCCTTAAGCGCGCGACCCCTTAGGTTCAAGTCGGCTTGGTAACAGTTCGGATCACCTCCGACCTGCACGGTTGGTAGCGGCCTCTAGCAAGGCATGCCGACCACCAAGCAGACTATGAAGCTGGTTAGGCGAACCTGTACAACGTGTCACACTTCTGTTCCCTTTGCCGCACGATATATGTTGTCGGGCTCAAGGCGAGAATGTCATCCTTGTGCTAGCTCGACCTCTTTCTCGTTCCAGTGATACCGACCACAAACTGGATTATCTCATAATCCTTGCCGCATGGCCATGCTTATCCTGGTCGGATCACACGAGGGGCCTAGAGTATATCTCTCCTGATCGGAGGGGCAAATCCCATCTTGCTCGACCATGTCTCGTAGCATGGGACTGGACAAACCCGAAACCTACCTTTGTAACTACCCAGTCACGGAGTAGCGTTTGGTCGGCCCAAAGCAAGTCTGTCACCATCCCGAGTACATGCTTCAGCTCAGGTCTTAGGACATAGAACGTATGTTGTACTAGAGACTCACAGATGACATATCGATGTGTCTCATAGTTGGGTCTGTCCGACTCGGACCTTATCTCGACTCGGATCCGACTTCGTCGAATCCGACCAGACCTTTCCAAGTCCATATTATCCGGTTAGCATCCAATGCTCCATGGCTAGTGAGACCAAGCCATCGACCGTGTCATATGCTAGTCTAGTCGGCTGCGCGTCCACACAGCCCTTTCGACTAGGGACCTTTTAGGACAGTCATCATACAATGCATAGTCCCACAAACAAGTCACGTACTTGCTGATACACATCATTGATAATGTCCAAGGACTATCTTTATTCATAAACACATAGGAAATATCATCATACATGATTGCCTCTAGGGCATATCTCCAACAGTCTCCCACTTGCACTAGAGTCAATCAAATAGACATCGAATGCCCATAGCTCTAACGTGCCCCTCATGCCTGGGTTGTGGAAGTGGCTTAGTCAACGGATATGCAACATTTGCATCCGTGTGAATCTTGCATAACTCTACATCACCATTCTTTACGATCTTTCGTATTAGGTGATATTTCCGGTCTATATGTCAGACCTTGTGGTGATTCCTCGGCTCCTTGGCTTGTGCGATGGCACCAGAATTATCACAATAAAGGTCCAATGGTTTCACCGAGGCTGGGAAAATACCAAGATCATCCAGAAAATGTCGGATCCAAACACCTTCCTTTGCAGCTTCAAAAGCCGCAATGTATTCGGCTTTTGTGGTAGAATCGGCCACCGTATCCTGCTTGGAACTCATCCAGTGCACTGCTCCTCCATTCAGAACATACACGAATTCGGACTGTGATCGACAATCATCTCTGTCGGTTTGGAAACTAACATCGACGTAACCCCTTACGACGAGCTCTTCCTCACCTCCATAAACTAGGAACATCTCTTTAGTCCTTTTCAGGTACTTCAAAATAGTCTTTACCGCTGCCCAGTGACTCTCACCTGGGTTGGCCTGGTATCTACTTGTTAGGCTTATTGCAAAAGCAACATCAGGCCTTGTACATATCATGGCATACATGATGGATCCGATTGCCGAGGCATACGGAATCCTACTCATCCCGCTTCACTCATCGATGTCGAAGGACTCGAGTCTCGCTTAGCCTTATACCATGTGAGAGCGGCAAGAACCCTTTCTTCGCTTTCACTCATGTTGAACCACTTCAACACTTTATCTATGTACGTGCTCGCTTAAGCCGAGCAGCCTCCTCGATCTATCTCTATAGATCTTAATGCCTAAAATATAGACTGCCTCACCAAGGTCCTTCATCGAAAACTTGCCATTCAATGATCCCTTGACCGAAGTTTAGCATCGAAACATCATTTCCACCAGTAGTATGTCGTCCACATACAAGATCAAAACACTATTGAGCTCCCACTTAACTTCTTGTATAAACAAGAGTCCTCTTCGCTTTTGATGAAACCGAGACCGGTGACGCCTCATCAAAACGAATGTTCCAACTCCGAGATGCTTGCTTCAACCCATAAATGGATCTCTTGAGCTTGCATACCTTACTAGTGCTAGTCGGATCGACAAAACCCTCGGCTGTATCATATACACGCCTCGGTTAAATTTCCGTGAAGGAAAGCCGTTTGACATCCATCGCCATATCTTGTAATCGAAATATGCAGCTATAGCTAGTATGATCCTCACCGATTTCAGCATTGCTACCGGCGAGTAAGTCTCGTCGTAGTGAATTCCTTGAACTTGTCCATAACCTTTAGCGACAAGTCGAGCTTTGTGGATCTGAACATTTCCATCCACATCGGTTTTCTTCTTAAAGACCCATTTGCAACCAATGGCGATACGCCGGTGGCGGATCAACCAAGTCCTGCACTTGATTCTCATCCATGGACTTTAACTCGGATCTCATGGCCTCCAGCCATGCCTCGGAATCTGGGCTCACCATCGCTTCCGCATATGTGGCCGGCTCGTCGCTTTCTAGCAACAATACATCACGCACTCTGCGCAATCTCTCCGACCTCCGTGGTTCCGGTGCCGCTTCCACTATGGGTTCACTGACAGACTCCGGTATGATCTCATCACCAGCCGAGCCGTCCCCAAGTGGTCCTCAAATTTCTTCGAGTCGAACCGCCCTCCCACTGGCCTCCCGACTGAGAAACTCTTTCTCAAAGAAAACCCCGTTCCGAGCAACAAACACTTTGTTCTCTTCCTGGTTGTAGAAGTTATATCCCAAGGTTTCCCTCGGATATCCCACGAATATGCATTTATCCAACTTGGGTGTAAGCTTGTCTGACATAAGTCGCTTGACAAATGCTTCACAACCCCAAATCTTTAGAAAAGACAAACTGGGACTCTTCCCGGTCCACATCTCATGTGGTGTCTTGTCTATGGATTTTGATGGTACCCTATTAAGTGTGAAAGCTGCAGTTTCTAGAGCGTGTCCCCAAAATGACAAGGGTAAATCCGATTTTCTCATCATAGACCGGACCATGTCCAACAAGGTCCTATTCCTCCGTTCCGACACACCGTTTCTCTGTGGCGTACCCGGAGGTGTGAGCTGAGGTACTATACCTCGACTTTTCAGATGATCATCAAACTCCTGGCTCATGTATTCACCTCCACGATCAGATCGGAGAAGTTTTATAGTCTTGCCGAGCTGATTCTCAACCTTGTTCTGAAACTCTTTGAACTTTTCAAAAGTCTCCGACTTGTGCCTCATCAAATAGATATATCCATATCTACTCAAGTCGTCGGTAAAAGTCACAATCTTGATAGCCACCTCTGGCAGTTGTGTTCATTGGACCACACACATCACTGTGTATAAGCTCCAACAGCTCGGACGCCCTCTCGCAACTCTTTGTGAAAGGAGACTTAGTCATCTTGCCGAGCAAGCATGATTCACATGTCTCGAACGACCAAGTCGGACGGGTTAGGAGCCCATCATCATGGAGCTTCTTCATGCATTTCAGACTAATGTGTCCAAGCCGGCAATGCCGTAAGTATGTCGATTTATCTCATTAGGCTTATGCCTCTTGACATTCACGTTATAGACCGGTTCCTGTTCTAGATTCAATATAAATAGCCCATCAACAATGGGTGCATAGCCGTGGAACATACCATTCAAAAATATCGAACAACCATTGTCCTTTAAATTGAATTCATAACCTTGACTCATCAAACATGAGGCAGAAATAATGTTCGACTAAGTGCAGGAATGTAATAACAATTATTCAATTCCATGATGAATCCGGAAGGAAGTGGAGCTGCATCATGCCGACCTCCAACGCATCAACTCTTGCTTTGTTGCCGACCACGATGTCAATCTCCCTTGTGCCACACGCCTAGTTCTTTCCAGCCCCTGCATCGAGTTGCAAATATGAACAACCGATCCGTATCAAATACCCAAGAGCTACTAGGTATGTCAGAAGGTAAATGTCTATAACATATGCAACAAGTGTACCTTTGCTCGAAGAAGCATTTCCGCCTTCTTGCCATGCCCCGCAAGCCACTTGCTACAGTTCCTCTTCCAGTGACCGGTCTCCTTGCAGTGATAGCAAGCGGTCTTCGAGTCCGGTCCAGACTTCGGCGTAGCGGCAGAGGTTACCATCTCCGTGCCCTTTGCATTAGCCTTTTCTTGGACCAACTCTTCTTGAACATAGCGATTTCGCACCATCAACACTTGATGCGTATGTTTCTTAATATCTTGCTCGCCACTTTGAGCATCCCATGCAATTCAGTGAGCTTTTATCCATGCCATGCATATGATAGTTCAAGATGAACGCCCCATAGCTGGGCGGAAGAGAACCCGAACAGCATCAAGAGCCAGCTCATCCAAGAGCGGGAAGCCCAAACGATCCAAAGCTTGCACATATCCGATCATCTTGATCACATGTGGGCTCGATGGATCACCTTCCTTCAGCTTGCAATCCATCAAGGATCGCCAGACGTTGAACCTTCGGTCCTAGCCTGTGTTCAAACATGCTCTTGAGACTCTCGATCATATCGTAAGCCTCAACATTTTCAAATGCTGTTGCAAATCGGCTCCATACAAGCCAAAGATCGACGCCTGATCTCCATTGATTCATCAACGAAGTTTCGGTAGGCATTCTTAGCTGTGGCACTAGCATTATCGGCAGGTTCCTCCGAAGTGGATCCTCTAGAACATGTTCCTTTTATCATGCTTGAGAACAATTCTCAAATTTCTATACCAGGTGGTAAATGTTTGTTCCATTCAGTTTATCCTTTTCGTAATTGATTTCAATGCAAAGTTGGGTTGAGCAGGTGGTGCCATTGATCTACAACAGAAAATATGCAATCACTAAGCAATGTGTTTATGTAGAGTAATTCTAGCCTAAACAGAAATACTCCCAATGAAGTTGGCATCCTCCGCAAACTCTCGGTGATTCAGATCCGACTAGCGCATGCGACTAGTGAGCTTTAGCATCACTGCTAGCCAACATACCTATCCGTAAACAACTCCTTGCTAATCGTATTCTATACGACTTCGCCGATCGGGAAGGTATCTCATACCCTGCTCCCAAACTTCTTTGCCACAAGGCCCAAAACCGTTTGATAGCCTTGTCAAGTTAACTCGATGCAAAGTGTATGTCCGTGTCCGACACTAACCCTTGATTCAATGACACCCAGCAGCACCTCAATTATGAGCCCACTACTAGACGCATTTGACGTGCGAAGGTGCAACATCGGGATGGCAACCGCTTGATATTCATGAGGGATCATTCTATCATTCTAACATGCATAGAAACAAAGAAGCATAACAATCACAAATATAACACATATTGTGAAATAGTATGGCTCCTTCATGGACGTTCTTCCGTGTCGGCTCGACTCGATGACCATTTCTGAACTCCATCTTGTTTGTCACGCCGACGCCAAGCCACCAACCTGATCTCTATTATCCAACTACTACAACTAGTAATGAATTTTACATAGAGTCACAAGTCGACACGCAGGTCATTATACAATATAATGACAACACTTTG
>JAHIAM010002942.1:0-37701 GCA_021605205.1 Aegilops longissima
GGCCATGGTGGAATATGATGCACCCCACATGGTTCCATCAAGATGAAGATGACCACCATTTGGTCTTCCCCACCTCACCTACACCACTTGAGTGGAATGACAAAGGTAACAAAGGTGACGGTGATGCTCTCGCCCCACTAGTGGACTATTTTGACATTGATTGCTTGCATGATGTTGATCACCCTATTGACATGCTTCATTCTAGTATGATTTCCCATGTGACGATTTGCCCATTTATGATGAATATGATGATTCTCATGTGGAGTCTATTAGTTGTGATGCCATGTTACATAGGATTTCTTGTGACAATTTTTAGGTCACATCATGTTTGCTAATCCGCTTGACTTGTCATATGCTATGCATGAGATCAACCATATGTCTTATTTGCAATCTCTTCATAGTGACTATGCATATGCCATTAAAATAAACCCAATTTGCACATATGGCATACATGACAAGCCCATGGTTATTGGCATTTGTTTTTCATGTGATGATATTGATATGCTTCCTTTGCATCATTTATCTCATATGCCATGCCATGCCCACCTAGCTTCGGATATACATTGTTTTGGATGTTGTCCATTTTTCCATGTGATGTTTCCAAGGTTGTTCATGAGGAGACCCCATAGTTTCCTCATACATTTTAGGAGATTTTGATTCATCCCATTCATTGCATGATCCCAATACTTGTGTGCACCATATGCTCCCCATGAATAAACATGATATTGATGTGCCGATACTTGCATTCTCAATTTGTGTCCCCATCGTGTCATACATAATAACTATTCTTTCATGATGGATGACATGTTCTTATACCATGCATCAAATTTCTTTGAGCGATGCTTATCTTGTGCTAACTCACACGTGCACATACACATCATGATGGATGATGTGTACATTTACCACGCCGCACAATTTCTTTGGTTTGTGTCTCTTTTGTGTAGGTACCCATGAATACTTGTCAAACTCGCAATCCCACGAGTTGACAAAACGAGCTCTAGAGAGCAACGATGATTTGGGATCCCATGGAGTGACTTTCCCACCGCTCTCTTCGCATAAAGACTTCACGCGATTTCTTCTACATGGCCCTCACTTGGCTATGGGTTGTTCTCCATTATATATCTTTTGCCCATGTTGCCATGTTCACTTTGCATGATATGCCCATTCCTATGCATTTGCCATGCATTTGTGACCCATGCTTTGCATTACACATGATGATTGATTCCAAGTACTTGTATGTGTATTTGCAAGCATGGTGGAGATATTGTTTGGTATTGCCATGATTGCTTTGTGCCCCATGCCTATGATGACACTATGATCTTGCTTTGTGTTCGTGTTTTGTATATGTCATGTGCATTCCCTATGCCTATTATTTGTTTACATGACATGATTGCCATGATTTCTTCTAGTGTGTTGCATCTTCGCTCCACTAGTTTGCACGACTTGATTACTATGCTTGCTTATGTTGCATCACCATTTCATGCGGGTGATGACAACCATCTATATGCTTTGCACATGATTCATATTGCTTCTTGTCATATATCTCTATGTGTTGCCTCCTCATGCTAGATGATTTGCCATGTATTGAGTGCAACAATGATTCTCGCCTTGCTCATGAGATTGCCCCCATAGCATTCTCGCATATATTTGGAGATTTTGACATAATTCTTGTGAAGCATGCTTGTCTTAACTCTTTGCACCATATACCTAGTGCCATGAATATCGCCATTGTTGCATCATATTATTCATGCACTTGTCCTTCTAATGGTTTTGTGCAAAGGATGAGAACCATCATGATGGATGATGCGTTTGTCTACTATGCATATACTTTCTTTGTTTTGCTTTGTGCATGTGTAGGATACTTGGACTTTGTGTCGACTTCCACTTCACGTGAGTTGACCACTGAGCTCTTGAGAGCGAACCACCTTCTACCACTGACGATTCTACATCGCACTTGTTTGTGCTTCGGCATTGTGAAGAATGCACAAGGACACGCCTTCAAGGTGACATCTTTCTTGAGCATGGATATTGCGGATCATACTACTTGTGTTGCTTACACCGTGAGACTTATTGGTCATCTTGGACCACTTGATTGCGCACTTAGTAGAGATCTTGCTTCGACTTGCCATTATCACATTCCCATGCATCATGATATATGTACCTTGTGTGTTGCATCCAATTCTCGGATTACTTGCTCCTCTCATATGTTTGGTTGCAACAATGTCATTACTTCACATATGCCATGTCCCATTGATTGCTACATGCTTGACTTGATTGCATCACACATGATGAACAATTGCTCTTTCTATTGTGTTGAGTGCCATACTATCTTCACTACACCCTATGCATGTTATGCTTGGATTGTCCTGCACTTGACCCATGTGTTTAGACATCTCATCTTATTTGGTGTTGTGAATGATTCCTATGCCTACCATCGACCATTTGTCGAGTGCTTCATGCATGATTGCTATGCTCTTGAGGTAGATGCTTATTCTCTTGTCACACATATTTGCATCACTACCTCACGTTTACATGCTTGTTTTCATGATGACCTTGATTTTGCTCAATTCATATGCTTACATGCCATGTCACAATCCTTTGTCACACCCTATGCTATGCTCGATGACAACACTTGTTTGGTGAATCACCTCTTGAATGCTTGGTTTTGCACTAACGCTAACCACATTTGTTTTTCCAAGTGTTTGTTCTATTTACCTTTTGAACGAATCACAAGATGGCGCGACATTGGAGAGTGCCCATTTCGAGCTTCAAGATGACGAGAGCTTGGTGATCGACCACTTTGACACTGCACCGCCATCTCTTTCCCATGGTGATTTGGTTTTCGATCCGAGGTCGGATCTTTCCAAGGGGAGGGATGATGCGAGCATCCTACGGTCATCACCATGTCAAGAGTCCGCTTGGCAAGTGACACGTATGCACCCTACTTCCCATACCTAAAGGTGAATCTTCTCCTTTACACGTGTTCACTTGACCCTTCGAGGATGGTATACTACTTGACACTCCACTCGGGTGCATGCATAGGTATGACCGAGCTTCACGGACGAGGAGGAGGAGTGCAAGCGCCAAGGAACACCTACACCATCCGCGAGGGAAGCTCGAAGAGAAGACGGAAAAGACGGAGCTGCAGAGTCCCCCGTCGGACGAGCCGGAAGACTCCGGACGTCCGACACTCTCCCTCGACACGGACGTCCGACGCCCGGACGTCCGAACTTCACACCGAACCAGATCTACGGACGACCGGAGCTGCCCGGACGTCCTGGACGACAATCACCCGAGGCAAAACTACGGACGACCGAGCAGCTCCGGACGTCCGGACCTCTCAAGTTCCGGACGACCGCCCCCACGGACGACCGACACGCCCTCGGCAGAGAAGAATCGACGGACGCTCGAACGGGTCCGGACGACCGACCTTCCCGAAGCCTCCGGACGTCCGACGCCTTCCGGACGTCCGACGCGCGTGTGGTGTCAAGCCCATGTACCCTTCGCTTTGACTTCCATTTGCACTCAGACTATAAATAGGACCCTCCCATCTCCTAGTGGGGGTTAGCTTTGGATTAGCTCATATTTTGGTGTGAGAGCCTTTGCTCATCCACTTGGCTACTTCTCCTTTCGAGATCAGGACCTCTACGGAGAAGATCCCCCAAGCGGATTCAAGACCCCCTCATAGGGTGGACCCCATCAAGACCTCCTCACGGAGAAGAACGGCTACCGTTTGTATCGTCCTTTGTTGACCTTGAATCATGTATCTCCCTTTGTGTTCTTTGATCTAGCATTTGTGTGACCGATTCCTTGTTGGTTGAGTGTTTTCCGTCGTTCCTCCCCGTGATTTCCTCGTGTTCTTCCGCTAGTTCTTCGTGTTTCCCCCGTAGGATCCGCTCCAACGTGAAAGATCACCCACGTAGGGTTCCGCCCTACATCACACTTCAACGAAGAAATTTGCGGTATGCTACTCACCGATAGGAAGTATTAGACCCATACATGCGCACAATTATCGTGGCGCTCCGAAGTCAAATTCCACTTTAATGTATTCACACTCAGAATGTACACCATATCAGGATGTTTTGGATCTTCAAAGCCAGGTGGTTGAGCGACATATACTTCTTCTTCAATCTTGCCGTTGAGAAATGCACTCTTCACATCCATTTGATAGAGCAAGATGTTATGGTGGTTAGCATAGGCTAGTAGTATGCGAATAGCTTCAAGCCTAGCTACTGGAGCAAATGTTTCATCAAGTCAATTCCTTCAACTTGAGTATATCCTTGAGCCACAAGCCGTGCTTTGTTTCTGATGACTTGACCATGCTCATCTTGCTTGTTTCGATATATCCATTTGGTGCCAATAATGTTATGCTTGCGAGGGTCAGGACGCTTGACAAGTTCCCAAACATTGTTCAGCTTGAACTGTTGAAGTTCTTCTTGCATAGCTTGTATCCATTCTGGTTCCATAAAGGCTTCAGCAACTTTCTTGGGTTCTGATATTGACACAAAAGAAAAGTGCCCACAGAAATTTGCTAGCTGTGTTGCTCTTGAGCGAGTAAGCGGACCAGGTGCATTGATGCTATCGATTATCTTCTCAATATGTACTTCATTTGCAACTCGAGGATGAACTGGACGAAGACTTTGCTCTTGCTGATCATTGTCATCATTGGGAGGATTGTCTTCAGGCTAAGCATTGACTTCTGGTTGGTTAGGTGCAGAAATGATAAGTTCTTCTTCAGGTTGTGCTTCAGAAGGCATAATTTCACCAGTTCCCATTAACTTGATAGATTCACTGGGTGGAGCTTCGTCTAGTGTACTTGGCAGAAACTCTCTTTGTGAACCATTGGTTTCATCAAATCGCACGTCTACAGTTTCGACGATTTTGTAGAGATAAAGGTTGAAGACTCAGAGGAGTGCGAGTCCTTTCCAGAACCAAGCATGAAGCCTTCGTGAGCTTTGGGTTCAAATTTTGACTTGTGATGGGGATCCTTGATCCAAAGACTTAGCCCCAAATACTCAAGTAGGCGACATTTGGCTTCTTGCCAAGAAGGAGCTCATAGGATGTTTTGTTCAAGCTTATGGATGTAAACACGGTTGATGACGTGACATGTCAGTATCAATAGCTTCAAGCCGTAACTTTCTTGGTGTCTTGTACTGACGTCGAGCATTGTTCGAGCCATCTCAATGAGGGTTCTGTCCTTGCGCTCCACGATGCCATTTTGCTATGGTGTGTATGGAGCGAGAGAACTCATGAGTGATTCCCATCGTATCCATATAAAGATCAAGACCGGTGTTCTTGAATTCAAAGGTCGCTATCACTTCTCGATATGCTTGATATTGACGCCATAATTGTTCATTGCTCGATTGGCTAAGGTCTCAAGACATCTTGCACTTCACCTTGTAGAGAATTATGCACCCATGTGTATCTTGAGTAGTCATCAACAATGACGGGCTTATAGAGACAAGCAGTTGTTGTGAGGGTAGAGTAATGAGTAGGGCCAAACAAATCCATGTGTAACAGCTCAAGGGTTGAGATGTCATCATGATTGTCTTCGAGGGTGCTTTGCCCTAGTCATCTTTCCAGCTTCGCAAGCACCACACAAATGATCCTTCTTGAACTTGACACCTTCTGATGCCTATGACATGCTTCTTCTTGGCGAGTGTGTGTAAGTTCCTCATGCCAAGATGCCCCACCTCCGATGCCAGAGCCAAGATTCAAGCTTTTGCAAGAAGACATACGACAAGTGTGGACCTGCCGAGAAATCAACCATGTATAGATCATCTTTCCTATACCCTTCAAAGAATAGAGACTTGTCGATTCCATTAGTACAAGGCAACGATATTTTCCAAATATCACAATCATGTTCAAGTCACAAAGCATTGAGGCAGTGACATCAAGTTGAAACCAAGGGATTCAACAAGCATCACTTTATCCATGTGTTGATCCTTTGAGATTGCAACTCTACCTAGACCCAATACCTTGCTTTTACCAGTGTCAGCAAATGTGATGTGACTCTTGTCTGATGGACGTAAGGTTGAGTCCATGAGAAGACTTCGATCACCAGTCATATGATTAGTGCATCCACTGTCCATAATCCATTCTGAAGCATGAGGTGTCATACCCTACAGTACAGTTAGGGGGATAGGCTTCACCAAGAGCATTGTGAAGCATAAACATTTGATGGCAAGTGGATTATGAAGCTTAAATCAAGATTAGGACAGATAGGATGAATGGCAAACGATTCAGGAACAAAATACATAGTGAGACCATTTGGGCATTTGATCTTGTGCCCTACAAGATGTTTTAGGTCCCCAGCAATATCATCAGACGCCTTTGATTTTCGGCTGGAGACCCTTTCCTGCAAAAGAGAGTTAATTCTTCTTAACCACCCACATCTTCAGGGGTGGCTTAGAAGCAATGAGTCTAAGTGCAGCATCTGAGAACTTCGGCTTTGGAGCCCTAGCAAATAGCCTTGCAGGAGATGAATGATACTCATATGAATAAGCAGAAAAGTTCTTAGTTCTATGAACATAGCGGTTTGAAGACACACGCTCATATTCATAAATTTGAGTACGATTTCCCTGCAAAACATTGGCGTTAGGGTGACTCAGGTGAGTCCTCTGTCTGTATGAAGCCTTTGGACCATATGACGCCTTAGGTCTGGGGTTTGTCTTCTTCCCTGTGGTGTCATGATGACATTCATCGGAAGATTCTCAAGACAGCTTTTGGGAACCCAGATCTTCTTCATAGGTGGTCCATTCCTCGCAGTTAGTACCAATATACCTGCAAACACTTCACCATTCTCGATTCTTGAACAGCTTATAGTTTGCATCAAAGAATTCATCAATGATAATAGGGTTAGCACAGGTAAAGCCAGATAAGGTGGATGGATCCACCGAAGGTCCCTTTGCAGACAACCCATGTGGTTTTGGGATACCGCTCAAAGCTTCCAAAGAGGGAACCATCAACATTCATTTTCCTCTCTAACCCAACACCCTCTTTCCTAGGGTTTCGGTTCAGAATATGCTTTTTGAGGACATCGCAAAGTGTCTGATGCCCTTTCAGACTTTTATACATCCCTGTTTCAAGCAATGTCTTCAACCTAGCATTTTCATCAGCAATAGCAGTGGTATCCTCCGCAGAGGGTTAGTTACCACATTAGTAGTTGAAGACAATGCAACAGTAGCAGCAGTTGAACATTCAAAGAAAGAGGGTAGCGATATCATGCTCAAGACATTTTAGACATGGTGGTTCAAATCCATCCTGAGCGGAACTGATCTGTTGAGCGCGAAGTGACTCATTCTCTTTTGAAGATCTTCATGAGCCGCCTCTCAATTTCTCAAGCTCTTGCTTCCTTTGAAGATAATCATAGGAGAGCTTTTCATGAGTAGTTGAGAGCGTTTCATGACGACTTTCAAGTTCTTGGTACTTAGCATGAAGATTTTTAATGTCTTCAACTAAGGACTGTGAACATGTCATTTCCGCGTCCAACAGGTCATTGCTTTTGTCTAACAGTTTTTGAGTATATTCCATAGCCCTTTGTTGTTCGGTTGCAATTTTAGCAAGTGTTTTGTAGCTGGGTTTGGATTCACAATCGAGTTATCTTCACTTGATGTTTGAAAGTAAGCATCACGTGATTTTACGCTTGGCACCACGTGCCATGAAGCGAAGAGGTGGGAGCAGTGGTCGTCCTTGTCATCGCCTTCAAGATTGGTGTAGAAGTCATTGTCTTCGTGGTTGAAGATGGACTTGGCAACATAGGTGTGGCTAAAGCCAGACTTGCAACGCCGGGTCGGACTCCTCTTCGACTCCACCTCCACCTCCTCGTAAGCAGACTCCTCCTCCGAATCCATTTCCTTGCCAACAAAAGCACGAGCCTTGCGTGATGAGCTCTTCTTATGAGATGAAGACTTTGATGAGGACTTGGAAGAAGACTTTGAAGATTTCTTCTTCTTCTTGTCATCGTAACCATATTCCTTGCTCTTCTTCTTCTTCTTCTCATTGTCCCACTGTGGACACTCGTAGATATAGTGTCCAGCTTTTCTTGCACTTGTGACAGGTTCTCTTCTTGTAGTCATGAGTGGAAGCTTCATCATTTCTTGAGCTGGATCGTGAATACTTTTCGAAGCCTTTCTTCCTAGTGAACTTGGAACTTCTTCACAAGCATAGCAAGTTCCTTTCCAATGTCTTCGGATCATCGGAACCGCAATGATTCTTCTTCAGATGAGGAAACAACTTTTGCCTTCAAAGCGCGAGTTCGCCATAGTTGGGACCATAGATATCTCTTTTCTCGTAAAGTTGGAACTCATGTGTTGAGCCTCTCAAGTATATCGATTTGATCGAGTGTCTTGAAGTCGGATGTTCTTGTATCATGAGGGCAAGGGTGTCAAAAGAGCTGTCAAGTGATCTCAGAGTGTCTTGACGATTTCATGCTTGGTGATCTCGGGCATGAAGAGAGCATGAAGCTCATTTGTGATTTCGAATGAGGCGATCAAACGTGAGCTGACATTTTCATTGTCGCTTTCTAGAAGCGTTGAAGAGATTGCTAAGAACACCGATCCTTTGATCTCTCGGGTTGAGACGCCTTCGTTGACCTTGGATAGCCAGTCCCAGACTAGCTTCGACGCTTCCGAGCACTCACACACAGCCATCTGGTCCTTTGGTCGATGACCACGATGATGTTCTTTGCAGTGGAGTCCAGCTTGAATGAACTTCTTAACATCAAAAGCAGGGTGACACCTTCACCAGATTTGGGAACGCCGTTCTTGACGACATACCGAGGTCGACATCAATAGTGATAGAGGCAAAGGTGTCCCGATGTTTCGATGAGATGGTGGCTATCGCTTCGTGGAGTCGACCTTGACGATCCGACTACGATCGCGGCGAGACGCCGCGCCTTAGCAATCGCTAAACCAACTTCCGAGGGTTATTGACCACGCCGAGCACGATCAACTGACCACGAGGGCCTGCTTTCGCGAGCAAACGAAGAACAAGCAAGAAACTGAGATTGCAATCTGGATATTGCGAATATAAGATGAAAGCTTTATTGATCAAGGTGGGGTTCTGTGGACGCCTTTGTCCGGTCATGAACACAAACGGCACGCCAAGTTGCAGCTATGGCTAACTTTTAATCTAAACAAAACCCACTGCCTAAACGGTGCCCTAAGGGCTGTATATATGGAGGAAGAGGGGGAATTTCGTGGCCCTTGGTGGAGGGGTCCAAATCAACCCTAACTCTTGTTTCCCCACACATACGGACTCTAAAAACAGCCTATACTTAAGTATTTCGAAATTACATGGGCCTGGCTCAATAATAAGGTGACGCAGCACCTAGAATAGCCTATGGACGAATATTATGAAGTGGCATCTTGTATATTTCGTCCAAGGCCTCATGCACTCATTAGGTGGCTTCAAAGTCCTGGAATCATCACTTGTAACTCCGTTCTTGTTCCCCTATGCATGCCAACATCTCCATGCTTGAACTTGCTCCAAGGTTCATCTTTCTTGTCCATGGTAGGCCCTTCATTTGTAAGCAAAACAAATGTATCCAATTTAGGCAGCATCATATTCTCATGAACATTGGAATCGTTACAAGAAACGAAAGTACCTGATAATTCAATTGGCGATGCGCGAGCTCTAGTAATTGGTCCAGATGTATAGCAGCAGGGGCTGTGGGTGTAACAATGGTATTGATGTCCTCATCATCCTCCCTTCTTGAAATGAAGTCGCCCTCGACGGAAGCTCATCTTCCTCACCCAAATAAGGCTTCAAATCTGCAATGTTAAAAGTGGACTAACCCCAAAATCTGCAGCAGCTCAAGTTTATATGCATTATCATTTATTTTCTAACACCTTAAATGGACCAGCAGCACGTGGTATTAGCTTTGATTTATGCAAATTAGGAAACCTATCTCACGCAAATGTAACCAAACAAGATCTCCAGTGCAAAGACAACATGTTTTCTACCCTTATCTCCAACAAGTTTATATTTAGCATTCATACGCCAATGTTTTCCTTAGTTAACTCATGCATTTTAAAATCAATTCAGCACGCTCTTTAGCATCAAAATTAACCTTCTCCAAGATGGAAGAGGCAACAAATCAATAGGTGCACTAGGTAGGAAGCCATACACAATTTCAAAAGGGCACATCTTAGTAGTAGAATTCAATGAACGATTATAAGCAAATTCAATATGAGGCAAGCATTCTTCCCACATTTTCTTATTATTCTTCAAAACAGCCCTAAGCATAGTAGACAATGTTCTATTGACTACTTCAGTTTGTCCATCAGTTTGGGGTGACAAGTAGTACTAAAAAGCAGTTTAGTCCCCAACTTAGCCCATAAACATCTCCAAAAGTGGCTAAGAAATTTAGTATCACGATCTGAAACAATAGTATTTGGCACACCATGCAAGTTTAATAATTTCACTAAAGAACAAATCAGCAACATTAACAAAGATCATCGCTTTTATGACATGGTATAAAGTGTGCCATTTTCGAGAATCTATCCACGCACAACAAATATGTTATCCTCCCTTCTTTGTTCGAGGTAAACCTAAAACAAAGTCCATAGATATATCCTCCCAAGGAACACTAGGCACAGTGCAAAGGCATATATAAACCATGAGGATTGAGTCGTGACTTAGCTTTTTTGACATGTAGTGCAGCGAGCAACAAAACGCCAACATCCTGGGCCTCATCTTTGGCCAAAAGAAATGTGTAGCAAGTATATCCTCCGCCTTCTCGACGCCAAAGTGTCCCATTAATCCTCCTCCATGCGCCTCCCTGCAACAACAAAAGACTAATGAGCTAGCAGGAATGCATAGCTTGTTAGCACGGAACACAAAACCATCATTAATAAACTAACTTGTTCCATGTTCTTCCTTCTTTACAATTCTGCATTACATCTTTAAAATCAGCATCATGCACATATTGATCTTTGATGGTCTCCAAACCAAATATTTTGAAGTCAAGTTGTGAAAGCATAGTATAGCGATTTAGACAAAGCATCAAGAATAACATTTTCTTTACCCTTCTTGTGTTTAATGACATAAGGAAAGTCTCAATGAATTCCATTGTTGCATCATATTATTCATGCACTTGTCCTTCTAATGGTTTTGTGCAAAGGATGAGAACCATCATGATGGATGATGCGTTTGTCTACTATGCGCATACTTTCTTTGTTTTGCTTTGTGCATGTGTAGGATACTTGGACTTTGTGTCGACTTCCACTTCACGTGAGTTGACCACTCGAGCTCTTGAGAGCGAACCACCTTCTACCACGACGATTCTACATCGCACTTGTTTGTGCTTCGGCATTGTGAAGAATGCACAAGGACACGCCTTCAAGGTGACATCTTTCTTGAGCATGGATATTATGGATCATACTACTTGTGTTGCTTACACCGTGAGACTTATTGGTCATCTTGGACCACTTGATTGCGCACTTAGTAGAGATCTTGCTTCGACTTGCCATTATCACATTCCCATGCATCATGATATATGTACCTTGTGTGTTGCATCAATTCTTGGATTACTTGCTCCTCTCATATGTTTGGTTGCAACAATGTCATTACTTCACATATGCCATGTCCCATTGATTGCTACATGCTTGACTTGATTGCATCACACATGATGAACAATTGCTCTTTCTATTGTGTTGAGTGCCATACTATCTTCACTACACCCTATGCATGTTATGCTTGGATTGTCCTGCACTTGACCCATGTGTTTAGACATCTCATCTTATTTGGTGTTGTGAATGATTCCTATGCCTACCATCGACCATTTGTCGAGTGCTTCATGCATGATTGCTATGCTCTTGAGGTAGATGCTTATTCTCTTGTCACACATATTTGCATCACTACCTCACGTTTACATGCTTGTTTTCATGATGACCTTGATTTTGCTCAATTCATATGCTTACATGCCATGTCACAATCCTTTGTCACACCCTATGCTATGCTCGATGACAACACTTGTTTGGTGAATCACCTCTTGAATGCTTGGTTTTGCACTAACGCTAACCACATTTGTTTTTCCAAGTGTTTGTTCTATTTACTCCTTTTGAACGAATCACAAGATGGCGCGACATTGGAGAGTGCCCATTTCGAGCTTCAAGATGACGAGAGCTTGGTGATCGACCACTTTGACACGGCACCGCCATCTCTTTCCCATGGTGATTTGGTTTTCGATCCGAGGTCGGATCTTTCCAAGGGGAGGGATGATGCGGAGCATCCACGGTCATCACCATGTCAAGAGTCCGCTTGGCAAGTGACACGTGCACCTCTACTTCCCATACCTAAAGGTGAATCTTCTCCTTTACGTGTTCACTTGACCCCTTCGAGGATGGTATACTACTTGACACTCCACTCGGGTGCATGCATAGGTATGACCGGAGCTTCACGGACGAGGAGGAGGAGTGCAAGCGCCAAGGAACACCTACACCATCCGCGAGGGAAGCCTCGAAGAGAAGACGGAAAAGACGGAGCTGCAGAGTCCCGGCGGCGGACGACCGGAAGACTCGGACGTCCGACACTCTCCCTCGACACGGACGTCCGACGCCCGGACGTCCGGAACTTCACACCGAACCAGATCTACGGACGGCCGGAGCTGCCCGGACGTCCGGACGACAATCACCCGAGCCAAAACTACGGACGATCGACGGCCTCCGGACGTCCGGACCTCTGAAGCCCGGACGACCGCCCCCTACGGACGACCGACACGCCTCTGGGCAGAGAAGAATCGACGGACGCTCAACGGGTCCGGACGGCCGACCTTCCCGAGCCTCCGGACGTCTGACGCCTTCCGGACGTCCGACGCTGATGCTGGTGAAGCCCATGTACCCTTCGCTTTGACTTCCATTTGCACTCGGACTATAAATAGGACCCTCCCATCTCCTAGTGGGGTTAGCTTTGGATTAGCTCATATTTTGGTGTGAGAGCCTTTGCTCATCCACTTGGCTACTTCTCCTTTCGAGATCAGGACCTCTACGGAGAAGATCCCCAAGCGGATTCAAGACCCCTCATAGGGTGGACCCCATCAAGACCTCCTCACGGAGAAGAACGGCTACCGTTTGTATCGTCCTTTGTTGACCTTGAATCATGTATCTCCCTTTGTGTTCTTTGATCTAGCATTTGTGTGACCGATTCCTTGTTGGTTGAGTGTTTTCCGTCGTTCCTCCCCGTGATTTCCTCGTGTTCTTCCGCTAGTTCTTCGTGTTTCCCCCGTAGGATCCGCTCCAACGTGAAAGATCACCCACGTAGGGTTCCGCCCTACATCACACTTCAACGAAGAAATTTGCTGGTGGCGTTACCCACCGTATAGGAAGTATTAGACCCAGACACGGCGCACAATTATCGTGGCGCTCCGAAGTCAAATTCCACTTTAATGTATTCACACTCAGAATGTACACCATATCAGGATGTTTTGGATCTTCAAAGCCAGGTGGTTGAGCGACATATACTTCTTCTTCAATCTTGCCGTTGAGAAATGCACTCTTCACATCCATTTGATAGAGCAAGATGTTATGGTGGTTAGCATAGGCTAGTAGTATGCGAATAGCTTCAAGCCTAGCTATGGAGCAAATGTTTCATCAAGTCAATTCCTTCAACTTGAGTGTATCCTTGAGCCACAAGCCGTGCTTTGTTTCTGACGACTTGACCATGCTCATCTTGCTTGTTTCGATATATCCATTTGGTGCCAATAATGTTATGCTTGCGAGGGTCAGGACGCTTGACAAGTTCCCAAACATTGTTCAGCTTGAACTGCTGAAGTTCTTCTTGCATAGCTTGTATCCATTCTGGTTCCATAAAGGCTTCAGCAACTTTCTTGGGTTCTGATATTGACACAAAAGAAAAGTGCCCACAGAAATTTGCTAGCTGTGTTGCTCTTGAGCGAGTAAGCGGACCAGGTGCATTGATGCTATCGATTATCTTCTCAGTATGTACTTCATTTGCAACTCGAGGATGAACTGAACGAAGACTTTGCTCTTGCTGATCATTGTCATCATTGGGAGGATTGTCTTCAGGCTAAGCATTGACTTCTGGTTGGTTAGGTGCAGAAATGATAAGTTCTTCTTCAGGTTGTGCTTCAGAAGGCATAATTTCACCAGTTCCCATTAACTTGATAGATTCTTTGGGTGGAGCTTCGTCTAGTGTACTTGGCAGAAACTCTCTTTGTGAACCATTGGTTTCATCAAATCGCACGTCTACAGTTTCGACGATTTTGTAGAGATAAAGGTTGAAGACTCTGTAGGAGTGCGAGTCCTTTCCGTAACCAAGCATGAAGCCTTCGTGAGCTTTGGGTTCAAATTTTGACTTGTGATGGGGATCCTTGATCCAGCACTTAGCCCCAAATACTCTGAAGTAGCTGACATTTGGCTTCTTGCCAGTAAGGAGCTCATAGGATGTTTTGTTCAGAAGCTTATGGATGTAAACACGGTTGATGACGTGACATGCTGTATCAATAGCTTCAAGCCAGAACTTTCTTGGTGTCTTGTACTCGTCGAGCATTGTTCGAGCCATCTCAATGAGGGTTCTGTCCTTGCGCTCCACGATGCCATTTTGCTATGGTGTGTATGGAGCAGAGAACTCATGAGTGATTCCCATCGTATCCATATAAAGATCAAGACCGGTGTTCTTGAATTCAGTGCCGTTATCACTTCTGATATGCTTGATATTGACGCCATAATTGTTCATTGCTCGATTGGCGAAGTGTCTGAAGACATCTTGCACTTCAGTCTTGTAGAGAATTATGTGCACCCATGTGTATCTTGAGTAGTCATCAACAATGACGAAGCCATAGAGACAAGCAGTTGTTGTGAGGGTAGAGTAATGAGTAGGGCCAAACAAATCCATGTGTAACAGCTCGAAGGGTTGAGATGTCATCATGATTGTCTTCGAGGGGTGCTTTGCCCTAGTCATCTTTCCAGCTTCGCAGGCACCACACAAATGATCCTTCTTGAACTTGACACCTTCGATGCCTATGACATGCTTCTTCTTGGCGAGTGTGTGTAAGTTCCTCATGCCAAGATGCTTGACCTCCGATGCCGAGCCAAGATTCAAGCTTTTGCAAGAAGACATACGACAAGCTGTGGACCTGCTGAGAAATCAACCATGTATAGATCATCTTTCCTATACCCTTCAAAGAATAGAGACTTGTCAGATTCCATTAGTACAAGGCAACGATATTTTCCAAATATCACAATCATGTTCAAGTCACAAAGCATTGAGACAGACATCAAGTTGAAACCAAGGGATTCAACAAGCATCACTTTATCCATGTGTTGATCCTTTGAGATTGCAACTCTACCTAGACCCAATACCTTGCTTTTACTAGTGTCAGCAAATGTGATGTGACTCTTGTCTGATGGACGTAAGGTTGAGTCCATGAGAAGACTTCGATCACCAGTCATATGATTAGTGCATCCACTGTCCATAATCCATTCTGAAGCATGAGGTGTCATACCCTACAGTACAGTTAGGGGGATAGGCTTCACCAAGAGCATTGTGAAGCATAAACATTTGACGGGCAAGTGGATTACTGAAGCTTAAATCAAGATTAGGACAGATAGGATGAATGGCAAACGATTCAGGAACAAAATACATAGTGAGACCATTTGGGCATTTGATCTTGTGCCCTACAAGATGTTTTAGGTCCCCAGCAATATCATCAGACGCCTTTGATTTTCGGCTGGAGACCCTTTCCTGCAAAAGAGAGTTAATTCTTCTTAACCACCCACATCTTCAGGGGTGGCTTAGAAGCAATGAGTCTAAGTGCAGCATCTCGAGAACTTCGGCTTTGGAGCCCTAGCAAATAGCCTTGCAGGAGATGAATGATACTCATATGAATAAGCGAGAAAAGTTCTTAGTTCTATGAACATAGCGGTTTGAAGACACACGCCATATTCATAAATTTGAGTACGATTTCCTGCAAAACATTGGCGTTAGGGTGACTCTGTGAGTCCTCTGTCTGTATGAAGCCTTTGGACCATATGACGCCTTTGGTCTGGGGTTTGTCTTCTTCCCGGTGGTGTCATGATGACATTCACTGGAAGATTCTCAAGACAGCTTTTGGGAACCCAGATCTTCTTCATAGGTGGTCCATTCCTGCAGTTAGTACCAATATACCGGCAAACACTTCACCATTCTTGATTCTTGAACAGCTTATAGTTTGCATCAAAGAATTCATCAATGATAATAGGGTTAGCACAGGTAAAGCCAGATAAGGTGGATGGATCCACTGAAGGTCCCTTTGCAGCAACCCATGTGGTTTTGGGATACTGCTCAGGCTTCCAGTAGGAACCATCAACATTCATTTTCCTCTCGAACCCAACACCCTCTTTCCTAGGGTTTCGGTTCAGAATATGCTTTTTGAGGACATCACAAAGTGTCTGATGCCCTTTCAGACTTTTATACATCCCTGTTTCAAGCAATGTCTTCAACCTAGCATTTTCATCAGCAATAGCAGTGGTATCCTCCGCAGAGGGTTAGTTACCACATTAGTAGTTGAAGACAATGCAACAGTAGCAGCAGTTGAACATTCAGCAACAGAGGTAGCGATATCATGCTCAAGACATTTTAGACATGGTGGTTCAAATCCATCCTGAGCGGAACTGATCTATTGAGCGCGAAGTGACTCATTCTCTTTTTGAAGATCTTCATGAGCCGCTCTCAATTTCTCAAGCTCTTGCTTCCTTTGAAGATAATCATAGGAGAGCTTTTCATGAGTAGTTGAGAGCGTTTCATGACGACTTTCAAGTTCTTGGTACTTAGCATGAAGATTTTTAATGTCTTCAACTAAGGACTGTGAACATGTCATTTCCGCGTCCAACAGGTCATTGCTTTTGTCTAACAGTTTTTGAGTATATTCCATAGCCCTTTGTTGTTCGGTTGCAATTTTAGCAAGTGTTTTGTAGCTGGGTTTGGATTCACAATCAGAGTTATCTTCACTTGATGTTTGAAAGTAAGCATCACGTGATTTTACGTTGGCACCACGTGCCATGAAGCAGTAGGTGGGAGCAGGGTCGTCCTTGTCATCAGCTTCAGCATTGGTGTAGAAGTCATTGTCTTCAGTGTTGAAGATGGACTTGGCAACATAGGCTGTGGCTAAAGCCAGACTTGCAACGCCCGGGTCGGACTCCTCTTCAGACTCCACCTCCACCTCCTCAGAAGCAGACTCCTCCTCTGAATCCATTTCCTTGCCAACAAAAGCACGAGCCTTGCCAGATGAGCTCTTCTTATGAGATGAAGACTTTGATGAGGACTTGGAAGAAGACTTTGAAGATTTCTTCTTCTTCTTGTCATCAGAACCATATTCCTTGCTCTTCTTCTTCTTCTTCTCATTGTCCCACTGTGGACACTCAGAGATATAGTGTCCAGTTTTCTTGCACTTGTGACAGGTTCTCTTCTTGTAGTCATGAGTGGAAGCTTCATCATTTCTTGAGCTGGATCGTGAATACTTTCGAAGCCTTTCTTCCTAGTGAACTTGGAACTTCTTCACAAGCATAGCAAGTTCCTTTCCAATGTCTTCGTGGATCATCGTAACCGCAATGATTCTTCTTCAGATGAGGAAACAACTTTTGCCTTCAAAGCGCGAGTTCGGCCATAGTTGGGACCATAGATATCTCTTTTCTCAGAAAGTTGGAACTCATGTGTGTTGAGCCTCTCAAGTATATCAGACGGATCGAGTGTCTTGAAGTCAGGATGTTCTTGTATCATGAGGGCAAGGGTGTCAAAAGAGCTGTCAAGTGATCTCAGTAGTGTCTTGACGATTTCATGCTTGGTGATCTCAGTGGCGCCGAGAGCATGAAGCTCATTTGTGATTTCAGTGAGGCGATCAAACGTGAGCTGGACATTTTCATTGTCGTTTCTCTAGAAGCGGTTGAAGAGATTGCGAAGAACACTGATCCTTTGATCTCTCTGGGTTGAGACGCCTTCGTTGACCTTGGATAGCCAGTCCCAGACTAGCTTCGACGTTTCCAGAGCACTCACACAGCCATACTGTCCTTTGGTCAGATGACCACAGATGATGTTCTTTGCAGTGGAGTCCAGTTGAATGAACTTCTTAACATCAGCAGGGGTGACACCTTCACCAGATTTGGGAACGCCGTTCTTGACGACATACCAGAGGTCGACATCAATAGTGATAGAGGCAAAGGTGTCCCGATGTTTCGATGAGATGGTGGCTATCGTTTCTGTGGGAGTCGACCTTGACGATCCGACTACGATCGTGCGAGACGTCGCGCCTTAGCAATCGCTAAACCAACTTCCGAGGGTTATTGACCACGCCGAGCACGATCAACTCGACCACGAGGGCCTGTTTCTCTGCGAGCAAACGAAGAACAAGCAAGAAACTGAGATTGCAATCTGGATATTGCGAATATAAGATGAAAGCTTTATTGATCAAGGTGGGGTTCGTGGACGCCTTTGTCCGGTCGTTGAACACAAACGAAACGCTGTGAAGTTGCAGCTATGGCGAACTTTTAATCTAAACAAAACCCACTGTCTAAACGGTGCCCTAAGGGCTGTATATATGGAGGAAGAGGGGGAATTTCGTGGCCCTTGGTGGAGGGGTCCAAATCAACCCTAACTCTTGTTTCCCCACACATACGGACTCTAAAAACAGCCTATACTTAAGTATTTCGAAATTACATGGGCCTGGCCCAATAATAAGGTGACGCAGCACCTAGAATAGCCTATGGACGAATATTATGAAGTGGCATCTTGTATATTTCGTCCAAGGCCTCATGCACTCATTAGGGTGGCTTCAAAGTCCTGGAATCATCACTTGTAACTCCGTTTGTTCCCTTGCGCATGCCAACATCTCCATGCTTGAACTTGCTCCAAGGTTCATCTTTCTTGTCCATGGTAGGCCCTTCATTTGTAAGCAAAACAAATGTATCCAATTTAGGCAGCATCATATTCTCATGAACATTGGAATCGTTACCAAGAAACGAAAGTACGATAATTCAATTGGCGATGCGAGCTCTAGTAATTGGTCCAAGATGTATAGCAGCAGGGGCTGTGGGTGTAACAATGGTATTGATGTCCTCATCATCCTCCCCTTCTTGAAATGAAGTCGTCCTCGACGGAAGCTCATCTTCCTCACCCAAATAAGGCTTCAAATCTGCAATGTTAAAAGTGGGACTAACCCCAAAATCTGCAGGCAGCTCAAGTTTATATGCATTATCATTTATTTTCTCTAACACCTTAAATGGACCAGCAGCACGTGGCATTAGCTTTGATTTGCGCAAATTAGGAAACCTATCTCACATAAATGTAACCAAACAAGATCTCCGGTGCAAAGACAACATGTTTTCTACCCTTATCTCCAACAAGTTTATATTTAGCATTCATACGCTCAATGTTTTCCTTAGTTAACTCATGCATTTTTAAAATCAATTCAGCACGTTCTTTAGCATCAAAATTAACCTTCTCCAAGATGGAAGAGGCAACAAATCAATAGGTGCACGAGGTAGGAAGCCATACACAATTTCAAAAGGGCACATCTTAGTAGTAGAATTCAATGAACGATTATAAGCAAATTCAATATGAGGCAAGCATTCTTCCCACATTTTCTTATTATTCTTCAAAACAGCCCTAAGCATAGTAGACAATGTTCTATTGACTACTTCAGTTTGTCCATCAGTTTGGGGGTGACAAGTAGTACTAAAAAGCAGTTTAGTCCCCAACTTAGCCCATAAACATCTCCAAAAGTGGCTAAGAAATTTAGTATCACGATCTGAAACAATAGTATTTGGCACACCATGCAAGTTTAATAATTTCACGAAAGAACAAATCAGCAACATTAATAAAGATCATCGCTTTTATGACATGGTATAAAGTGTGCCATTTTCGAGAATCTATCCACGACAACAAATATGCTATCCTCCCTTCTTTGTTCGAGGTAAACCTAAAACAAAGTCCATAGATATATCCTCCCAAGGAACACTAGGCACAGGCAAAGGCATATATAAACCATGAGGATTGAGTCGTGACTTAGCTTTTTGACATGTAGTGCAGCGAGCAACAAAACGCTCAACATCCCGTCTCATCTTTGGCCAAAAGAAATGTGTAGCAAGTATATCCTCCGCCTTCTTGACGCCAAAGTGTCCCATTAATCCTCCTCCATGCGCCTCCTGCAACAACAAAAGACTAACAGAGCTAGCAGGAATGCATAGCTTGTTAGCACGGAACACAAAACCATCATTAATAACGAACTTGTTCCATGTTCTTCCTTCTTTACAATTCTGCATTACATCTTTAAAATCAGCATCATGCACATATTGATCTTTGATGGTCTCCAAACCAAATATTTTGAAGTCAAGTTGTGAAAGCATAGTATAGCGACGAGACAAAGCATCAGCAATAACATTTTCTTTACCCTTCTTGTGTTTAATGACATAAGGAAAGTCTCAATGAATTCAACCCATTTAGCATGTCTACGATTCAGTTTAGCTTGACTTTTAATATGTTTCAAAGATTCATGATCAGAATGTATAACAAATTCTTTGGGCCATAAATAATGTTGCCATGTCTCTAAAGTCCGAACAAGAGCATATAATTCTTTGTCATAAGTAGAATAGTTCAGACTAGGCCCACTCAATTTTTCAGAAAAGTATGCAACAGGTTTGCCATCTTGTAATAACACACCTCCTAATCCAATTCCACTAGCATCACATTCAAGCTCAAAAGTCTTATTAAAGTCGGGAAGTTGGAGTAAAGGAGCATGTGTCAACTTATCTTTCAATACCGTGAAGGCTTCTTCTGTGCGGTACCCCAAACAAAAGGCACATCCTTCTTTGTAAGCTCATTGAGAGGTGCAGCAATGGTGCTAAAGTCTCTCACAAAACGCCTATAGAAACCAGCGAGTCCAAGAAAACTCCTCACTTGTGTGACCGCTTTGGGCTGCGGCCAACTCTCAATAGCTTCAATCTTGGCTTTATCAACTTCAATTCCTGTGGAGTAACAACATAGCCAAGAAAAGATACTAAATCGGTGCAAAAGGTGCACTTCCCAAGGTTACCAAACAAACGTGCATCACGAGAGCATTAAAAACAGCACGTAAATGTTCCAAATGTTCTTCCAAAGATTTGCTATAAATGAGTATATCATCAAAGTAAACTACCACAAATCGTCCAATGAAAGCACGTAAAACTTCGCTCATTAATCTCATGAAAGTACTAGGTGCATTAGTTAACCCAAAAGGCATGACTAACCACTCATATAATCCAAACTTAGTTTTAAATGCTGTTTTCCATTCATCTCCCAATTTCATACGAATTTGATGGTATCCACTCATAAATCAACTTTGGAGAATATTGTAGAGCCACTCAATTCATCAAGCATATCATCTAGCCTAGGAATAGGATGACGATAACGAATAGTAATATTATTAATGCCTCTACAATCAACACACATACTGCCGACGTACCATCCTTTTTAGGCACTAGTATAATAGGAACAGCACAAGGACTAAGAGATTCGCAGATATAACCTTTGTCGAGCAGCTCCTGTACTTGACGATAATCTCCTTCGTCTCCTCTGGATTGGTACGGTATGGTGCGCGGTTGGGTAGCGATGCACCGGAATTAAGTCAATTTGATGCTCAATCCCTCGAATAGGTGGTAATCCGGTGGCACGCCTTGTGGGAAGACGTCAACGAACTCCTGCAAAATGTTAGTGACAGCGAGGGGCAAAGAGGAAGGCACGCCCTCGAATGAAAATAATGCCTCTTTGCACACAAAAGCATAGCAAACAGATTTACTAGAATCTAGCTCATCAATATCAGATTTGGTGGCAAATAAACATGCACTTTTCAGTTTAATTTCGAAGCAACATTAGATGGTTTATTATTAGGCTTCATTTGTTGCTCAAATTCTTTTGCCACAATCCGATTTTCACTCTTATTTTTCTCCTGTTTTGCTTTATTAGCTCTATTAATATCATCTTTCAAAATGGAATCAGAGTCATAGGAAGCAAAGTAATATTTTATCCTTGTGAACAAGAGTATACTGATTGTTTCTACCATGGTGTACAGAATTTTATCAAATTGCCATGGTCTACCAAGTAATAAGGAACATGCTTGCATAGGTACCACATCACAATCAACATAATCAGCATATGTAGAGATACTAAAATACACACTAACAAAGACGTGTTACCTTAACCTTGCCGCTGTTGTTGAACCATTGGATGTAGTAAGGATGTGGATGTGGTCTTGTGGTGAGAGAAAGCTTCTCCACCATATCCATGCTAGCCAAGTTGTTGCAGCTCCCTCCATCTATGATGACGCTGAATAGAACGCTCCTTCACCACTCCCTTTGTATGGAACAAGTTATGCCTCTGATTTTGCTCAGCTTGTGTAACCTGCACACTCAAAACACGTTGAGCAACTAAACATTCATACTCACAAGATCTTCAGCAGCCATGTATTGCGCCTCAAGATCAGAATCATCTCCACCGTGTTCTTCATGTGTAATAAGAGCCAAAGTCTCTTCATCATAGTCACTAGCAGACTCATACCCACCATCCTCAAGAGCAATCATCACACGCTGAGATTGGCATTCTCTCATAAAATGTCCTCTTCCCTTACAACGACGACAAATAATATCACTTGTGTGCCCTGTTGACGCCATGGAAGAAGAAGAGCTCTGTGTAGGCCCAGCAGGTGTACTCTTGGACAGATAGTGGTGGTTGTGCCTGCTTTCTTGTATCACGGTTGGAGGTGGCAGCCGACGGAGGTGCCGGTGTAGTAGAACGTGTGGAAGTAGATGATGCACGTGGTGTCCATGATGAAGGTCGACCTGCAGAAAAGTTAGTTCGCGCCAACGCCTGTCGATCCTGCACTTCACGTTCAGCTTTACAAGCAAGATGGAATAATCGAGTGATATTATTATAATCCTTATAGTCTAGAATGGTCTGAATCTCTCTATTTAATCCACCCAGAAAACGTGCAAGCATAGCTTCATTCTCCTCAACAATACCACATCTAATCAAGCCAGTTTGTAATTCCTGATAATATTCTTCGACCGAATTTTTCCTTGTCTTAAGCGCTGCAATTTTGAAGTAATTCACGTTGATAATATGGTGGAACCCAACGAGCACGCATAGCAGTTTTCAAAGCAGCCCAAGTAGCTGGAACAGGATATAATCGACAATGTTAGACCACCAAACACATGCAAAGCTAGTGAAAGCACAAACAGCAGCAGGAACACGCTCTCCTCGGGATATTGTAAACATGTAAATCGTTGTTCAGTTTCTAACTCCCAAGTAAGATATATATCAGGAACATATCTACCCTCAAATGGTGGAATATTCAATTTCAGTTTAGGGAGATGGTCATGATCTCGCACTCAAGGGGAGCCGAACATTGCCATTATTTGCATGTGGACGACCTGGTGGTTGTGGAGCTGGTGGTTGCACGTAGTTCGATGTTGATCAACCTCATCCTCGTAAGCTCTTACATAATCATCCTCCCCACCGCAGCAGCAGGATCCATGTATATCAACAGCAGCACCTGCAGCTTGGCCAGTGAAGAGGGACACGGAAGCTCGGCGGAGGGCTGTTTCATGATGTGGAGGTAGTCCATGTTGTTGTAGTAGAAGTGCGTTAGGTGCAGCCGGTGGTGGTGGTGGTAGACGCGAGCAATTCATTAAACTTGTTATCGAGCTTTGTTTCAACGCCTTCTCAATGCCATCTATCTTCTCCATGGCCTCTTCAAATCTATTTAGCACATCGTCCACCTGCCCACTCATCATTTGTTGAAACTTATCATGTAGCGCTTTGTTTGTCATGTTCTCCCAATCGGTCTCGCCGGCTTGTGATCCTGCCATGGTTAGCAGCAATAGAAACACACAAGAATATGATTGACAGACTACTAGGAAGTGGTGGTGGTGGTGTGGTGGACATCACAAACCGTCAAGCAAATCTCAAATTCTTACCAGTTCTTACCCAGAATAAAGCGGTGATCGGCAACCGATGTAGTCAAAACTCTCAAAGCTTGGATAGAGCGATTACTGGGGAGAGTCAAACGCACGATGTAGATGTATGTGGAGCTGGGAAGGCTTATAATATGGTAGCAAAAGGGTCAGCAATAATCAATTCAGAGATGCAAAGTTGAATAAACGCTCAACGACGCAGATCTTGTCTTGGTCCTAGGCTAGACCGTGCTAGAGACGCGAGCCTAGAACACTAACAAAAATCACGGCGCTGCACGGAAACAACGGAAAAGCACACTGGAATTTTTTTTTTCGCTTTTTTTTTTTTTTTTGCTTTTTTTTGCGCTTTTTTTTTTTTTTTTTGCGAAAAATCACTATAATGGCGAGTGTCTCAAAACTCTTCCTGTGTCAAACCGACAGATGGGCACGAAATTTTTCGACCAAAAATTTTTTTTTTGACCGCCGGACCCAAAACCTGAAACGGGTCAAAAAACTTTCTATAACGGCATTGTCTCAATCCACTTAGAAACACCTAAAAATAGGGTAGCCGAAAATTTTTTGACAAGTACGTTTTTGGAAAATTTTGGGCCTAAACGGAGGGTGGTTTCCAGACTCGGAAACTAGATGGATCTCGAAAACAATCCTAATATGCAAGGAACTCGGATTGGTGGTGGATATATGGTGGTGGTATATGACAGCGGTGGTGGTATATGGTAGCGGTGGTGGTATATGGATACGGATTGGTGGTGGTATATGGATACGGATTCGAGCTGTGGCGGATAAGCAATGGTGGTAGATGGCAAGGCGATGATGATGGTGCGGCGGCGTGACAACTTATGACCGAACTCAAACTCTAAAAGACTAGACTCTAAGACCAGAACTTGACACGACGATGCAACCATAAATTCAACAAAGCAAAACCCTAAAAAGATTATGCAAAGGCTCAGATTGGTTCGGATATGATGAACTAACCCTAATTTTTTTGTGGCTTTTTCCGGACTTTAGGTATGAAGAACAGACTCGATCTAATCTACGTAAAAACTGTAAAATCTCACCGAGCAACCTGAAAATCTGATACCACTTGATAGAGGCCAAGGTGTCCCGATGTTTCGATGAGATGGTGGCTATCGTTTCGTGGGAGTCGACCTTGACGATCCGACTACGATCGCGGCGAGACGTCGCATACTTAGCAATCGCTAAACCAACTTCCGAGGGTTATTGACCACGCCGGCACGATCAACTCGACCACGAGGGCCTGTTTCGCGAGCAAACGAAGAACAAGCAAGAAACTGAGATTGCAATCTGGATATTGCGAATATAAGATGAAAGCTTTATTGATCAAGGTGGGGTTCTGTGACGCCTTTGTCCGGTCGTTGAACACAAACGGCACGCGAAGTTGCAGCTATGGCTAACTTTTAATCTAAACAAAACCCACCGTCTAAACGGTGCCCTAAGGGCTGTATATATGGAGGAAGAGGGGGAATTTCGTGGCCCTTGGTGGAGGGGTCCAAATCAACCCTAACTCTTGTTTCCCACACATACGGACTCTAAAACAGCCTATACTTAAGTATTTCGAAATTACATGGGCCTGGCCCAATAATAAGGTGACGCAGCACCTAGAATAGCCTATGGACGAATATTATGAAGTGGCATCTTGTATATTTCGTCCAAGGCCTCATGCACTCATTAGGGTGGCTTCAAAGTCCTGGAATCATCACTTGTAACTCCGTTCTTGTTCCCCTTGCGCATGCCAACATCTCCATGCTTGAACTTGCTCCAAGGTTCATCTTTCTTGTCCATGGTAGGCCCTTCATTTGTAAGCAAAACAAATGTATCCAATTTAGGCAGCATCATATTCTCATGAACATTGGAATCGTTACCAAGAAACGAAAGTACCTGATAATTCAATTGGCGTGCGCGAGCTCTAGTAATTGGTCCAGTATGTATAGCAGCAGGGGCTGTGGGTGTAACAATGGTATTGATGTCCTCATCAAATAGCTTCAAGATGCATGCGCATCTTATTCTTCCAGTAGGGATAGTCAGTTCCATCGAACATTATCCCTGCAGTCGACATAGCTAAAACTCCAGGTGGTTAAACCGAATCACACAGAACAAGGGAGTACCTTGCTCTGATACCAATTGAAAGTGCTAGTTATCGACTAGGGGGGGTGAATAGGCGATTTTTAGGAAAGTCTTCAAAACACGGATGTTTCAAAGACAAACAATAGAAATGCCCTAATTGATATGCATCGGAAGATAAACTACAACAAGCAAGCCATAGTCAAGTATGTAATAATGTGAACGTACAAAGACTAATAGCAGCTAGGTAGTAAGGATCAGGATGGAAGATAGTATGAAGCCAGACAACGATAGTAGTCAAGCAATGAAGTCAAACAGATAAGACATATAAGCAATGACTTCACGAAGACAAACTCAAAGTAAAGGAGGGAAGGGATAGAACCAGTCACTTGTTGAAGACACAGGATTTGTTGGACCAGTTCCAGTTGCTGTGACAACTGTACATCTGGTTAGGGAGGCTGAGATTCAACTCAAGACCGCGTCTTCACCTTATTCCCTTGAGCTAAGGACACACAGTCCTCGCCCAATCACTCTGGTAAGTCTTCAAGGCAGACTTCGAACCTTCACAGCATCTGCGTTCACCGCAATCCACAATGACTCTTGGATGCTCAGAACGTGACGCCTAACCGCCGGAGGATTCACAGTCCTCAAGTGTAATAAGTCTTCGTGTCACATGCATGTAAAAACTTCAGTGATGCCTAACACTCTTTGGCTCTGGGTGATTGGGCTTTGTCCTCGCAAGGATTTCTCTCTCAAAGGCTTCGAGGTGGGTTGCTCTCAAACGACAAAAGCCGTGCACTAACTCTGAGCAGCCACCAATTTATGGTGTAGGGGGTGGGATATTTATAGCCACTAGGCAACCCGACCTGATATGTCCGAAATGACCCTGGGTCACTAAGGAACTGACACGTGTTCCAACGGTCAGATTTCAAACCCACATGGCAACTTTACTTGGGCTACAAGCAAAGCTGACTCATCCAGCTCTGGATAAGTTTTGCTCGCATTGTCTTCGCTCGAAGACATAGGATTTGGGTTGAGCATCACTTCAGTCATTCTGACTATGATCACTTGGACCCCACTTAACAGTACGGTGGTTCCTATGACTCAACAAAGAAGAAAAGGAAACAACGAAACGACACAGTCTTCGCGCTCCATAGTCTTCACTCAATGTCTTCTCATGTCATAGTCTTCAATGTGAATATCTTCACATACCACTATTGTCGTCAATGTCTTCATACATTTTTAGGGGTCATCTACGGTAGGTAAACCGAATCAATGAGGGACACCATCTGCGTTATCCTGCAATTCTCACAAACGCATTAGTCCCTCAACCACATTTGTCGTCAATACTCCAAAACCAACTAGGGGTGGCACTAGATGCACTTACACTTCTCCTCGGAGACCGCGCCTCCTCTGAGAAGATCCTTCCAAGAGGATTCAAGACCCCCTTCTAGGATGGACCCCCATAAAGACCTCCTCACGGAGAAGAACGGCTACTCGTGTATCTTTCCTTTGTTGAATTTGAATCTTGTGCTACCTTATGTGTTCGGTGATCTAGCCCTTGTGTGATTGAGACTTGCCGGTTTAGTGTTTCTCTTGTGTGTTTTTCCTTGTGTTCTTCCGCTCGTTCGTCGTGTTCTCCGCATATTGGAGATTTTGACATAATTCTTGTGAAGCATGCTTGTCTTAACTCTTTGCACCATATACCTAGTGCCATGAATATCCCATTGTTGCATCATATTATTCATGCACTTGTCCTTCTAATGGTTTTGTGCAAGGATGAGAACCATCATGATGGATGATGCGTTTGTCTACCATCATATACTTTCTTTGTTTTGCTTTGTGCATGTGTAGGATACTTGGACTTTGTGTCGACTTCCACTTCACGTGAGTTGACCACTCGAGCTCTTGAGGCGAACCACCTTCTACCACGATTCTACATCGCACTTGTTTGTGCTTGACATTGTGAAGAATGCACAAGGACATGCCTTCAAGGTGACATCTTTCTTGAGCATGGATATTGCGGATCATACTACTTGTGTTGCTTACAGTGAGACTTATTGGTCATCTTGGACCACTTGATTCGCACTTAGTAGAGATCTTGCTTGACTTGCCATTATCACATTCCATGCATCATGATATATATGTGTGTTTGCATCAATTCTTGGATTACTTGCTCCTCTCATATGTTTGGTTGCAACAATGTCATTACTTCACATATGCCATGTCCCATTGATTGCTACATGCTTGACTTGATTGCCTCACACATGAACAATTGCTCTTTCTATTGTGTTGAGTGCCATACTATCTTCACTACACCCTATGCATGTTATGCTTGGATTGTCTTGCACTTGACCCATGTGTTTAGACATCTCATCTTATTTGGTGTTGTGAATGATTCCTATGCCTACCATCGACCATTTGTCAGTGCTTTATGCATGATTGCTATGCTCTTGAGGTAGATGCTTATTCTCTTGTCACACATATTTGCATCACTACCTCACGTTTACATGCTTGTTTCCATGATATTTGATTTTGCTCAATTCATATGCTTACATGCCATGTCACAATCCTTTGTCACACCCTATGCTATGCTTGATGACAACACTTGTTTGGTGAATCACCTCTTGAATGCTTGGTTTTGCACTAACGCTAACCACATTTGTTTTTCAAGTGTTTGTTCTATTTACTCCTTTTGAAGGAATCACAAGATGGTGCGACATTGGAAGTGCCCATTTGAGCTTCAAGATGGCGAGCTTGGTGATCGACCACTTTGACACGGCACCGCCATCTCTTTCCCATGGTGATTTGGTTTTCGATCCGAGTCGGATCTTTTCAGGGGAGGGATGCGGAGCATCCTCGGTCATCACCATGTCAAGAGTCCGTTGGCAAGTGACACGTCGCGACCTCTACTTCTCATACCTAAGGTGAATCTTCTCCTTTACGTGTTCACTTGACCCCTTCGAGGATGGTATACTACTTGACACTCCACTCGGGTGCATAGGCATTATGACGAGCTTCACGGACGAGAGGAGAGTGCAGCGTCAAGGAACACCACCATCCGCGAGGAAGCACAGAAGAAGAGCGGAAAAAGCGGGCTGCGAGTCCCGGCGGCAGACGACCGGAAGACTCGGGCGTCCGACACTCTCCACCAGACACGGACGTCAAGCGCCCTCCGGACGTCGGAACCGTCACCGAACCAGATCTCGAGACGGCCGGGAGCTGCGGACGTCCGGGCGTATCACGAGCCAAAACTACAGACTGACCAAGCGGCCTCGGGCGTCCGGACCCTCTGAAGCCCAGACGGCCAGCCCCTAGACGGCAAACACTTCTGGCGAAGAAAGAATCGACAGACCTGAGCGGTCGAGACAGCCGGACTTCCGAGCCTCCGACGTCCAAGCGCCTTCCGGCGTCCGGCCTGATCTTGTTTGAAGCCCATGTACCCCTTCGTTTGACTTCCATTGCCAGTTATAAATAGGACCTCCCATCTCCTAGTGGGGTTAGCTGGATTAGCTCATATTTTGGTTGAGAGCCTTGCTCATCCACTGGCTACTTCTCCTTTCGAGATCAGGACCTCTCGGAGATCCCCCAAGCGGATTCAAGACCCCCCTCATAGGGTGGACCCCATCAAGACCTCCTCACGGAGAAACGGCTGGTTGTATCGTCCTTTGTTGACCTTGAATCATGTATCTCCTTTGTTCTTTGATCTAGCATTTGTGTGACCGATTCCTTGTTGGTTGAGTGTTTTCCTCGTTCCTCCCGTGATTTCCTCGTGTTCTTCCGCTAGTTCTTCGTGTTTCCCGTAGGATCCGCTCCAACGTGAAAGATCGCACCCACGTGGGGTTCCGCCACATCACCTTCATGAAGAGATTTCAGCGGTGGCGTTACCCACCGTATAGGAGTATTAGACCCAGACCGCGAGCACAATTATCGTGGCTCGGTCAAATTCCACTTTAATGTGTCACACTCGGGAACACACCATATCAGGATGTTTTGGATCTTCAAAGCCAGGTGGTTGGCGACATATACTTCTTCTTCAATCTTGCCGTTGAGAAATGCTCTTCACCATTTGATAGAGCAAAGATGTTATGGTGATTTAGCATAGGCTAGTAGTATTATCTGAGATAGCTTCAAGCCTAGCTACAGGAGCAAATGTTTCATCGAAGTCAATTCCTTCAACGAGTGTATCAGCAGCCACAAGCCCGTGCTTTGTTTAAAGCGACTGACCATGCTCATCTTGCTTGTTTCGATATATCCATTTGGTGCCAATAATGTTATGCTTGCGAGGTCGATGGCTGACAAGTTCCCAAACATTATTCAACGAGCTGAAGTTCTTCTTGCATAGCTTGTATCCATGCAGTTCCATAAAGGCTTCACCTTTCTTGGTTACGATATTGACACAAAGAAAAGTGCCCACAATTTGCTAGCTATGTTGCTCTTGGCCGAGTAAGCGGACGAGGTGCATTGATGCTATGATTATCTTCTCGGTATGTACTTCATTTACCTTCGAGGATGTAGGCGAGCGAAGACTTTGCTCTTAGCGATCATTGTCATCATTGGGAGGATTGTCTTGAGCTAAGCATTGACTTCGGTTGGTTGGTGCAGAAATGATAAGTTCTTCTTCAGGTTGTGCCGGAAGGCATAATTTCACAGTTCCCATTAACTTGTAGATTCAGGTGGAGCCGTCTAATGTGCCAGAAACTCTCTTTGTGAACCATTGGTTTCATCAAATCGCCCGTCTACAGTTTCGGCGATTTTGTAGAGATAAAGGTTGAAGACTACGTAGGAGTGCGCGAGTCCTTTAGTAACCAAGCATGAAGCCTTAAGTGAGCTTTGGGTTCAAATTTTGACTTGTGATGGGGATCCTTCATCGCTTAGCCCCAAATACTCACGAAGTAGGCGACATTTGGCTTCTTGCGATGAGGAGCTCATAGGATGTTTTGTTGAGAAACTTATGGATGTAAACGGTTGATGGCGTGACATGCTGTATCAATAGCTTCAAGCGAGAACTTTCTTGGTGTCTTGTGCACAAATCGAGCATTGTTGAGCCATCTCAATGAGGTTACGTCATGCGCTCCACGATGCCATTTTGCTATGGTGTTATATGGAGCAGAACTCATGAGTGATTCCCATCGTATCCATATAAAGATCAAGGCCGGTGTTCTTGAATTCGGTCTGCATTATCGCCATTATGCTTGATATTGGCCATATTGTTCATTGCTCGATTGGCGAAATTAATGCGAAGACATCTTGCACGCCAGTCTTGTGAAATTATGTGCCCATGTGTATCTTGAGTAGTCATCAACAATGGCGAAGCCATAGAGACAAGCAGTTGTTGTGAGGGTAGAGTAATGAGTAGGCCAACAAATCCATGTGTAACAGCTTCGAAGGGTTGAGATGTCATCATGATTGTCTTGAGGTGCTTCCCTAGTCATCTTTCCCACCATAAGCACCACACAAATGATCCTTCTTGAACTTGACTTTACCGATGCCTATGACATGCTTCTTCTTGGCGGTGTGTGTAAGTTCCTCATGCAGCTTATCTTGACCTCCGATGCGAGCGACATTACGAAGCTTTTGCAGAAGACATCACGACAAGCTGTGGACCTGCTGAAATCAGCCATGTATAGATCATCTTTCCTATACCCTTCAAAAGAATAGAGCTTGTCAGATTCCATTAGTACAAGAGCAGCGATATTTCCAAATATCACAATCATGTTCAAGTCACAAAGCAGGGCCGGACATCAGAGATTGAAACCAAAGGGATTCAACAAGCATCACTTATCCATGTGTTGATCCTTTGAGATTGCAACTCTACCTAGACCCAATACCTTGCTTTTACTGAGTAATAGAAGCAAATGTGATGTGACTCTTGTCTGATGGACGTAAGGTTGAGTCCATGAGAAGACTTCGATCACCAGTCATATGATTAGTGCATCCACTGTCCATAATCCATTCTGAAGCATGAGGTGTCATACCCTACAGTACAGTTAGGGGATAGAAGCTTCACCATTGTGAAGCATAAACATTTGACGAACAAGTGGATTACTGAAGCTTAAATCAGATTAGGGCCAGATAGGATGAATGGCAAACGATTCAGGAACAAATACATAGTGAGACCATTTGGGCATTTGATCTTGTGCTACAAGATGTTTTAGGTCCCCACAATATCATCGAGGCCGCCTTTGATTTTGGTTTGGAGACCCTTTCTGCAAAAGAGTTAATTCTTCTTAACCACCCATCTTGGGGGTGGCTTAGAAGCAATGAGTCTAAAGTCGACATCACGAGAACCGACTGGAGCCTAGCAAATAGCCTTAGGAGATGAATGATACTCCATATGAATAAGCGGAAAGTTCTTAGTTCTATGAACATAAGCGGTTTGAAGACCTGCGCTCATATTCATAAATTTAGTCTAGATTTCCTGCAAAACATTGGCGTTAGGGTACTCGAATTGAGTCCTCAATGCATATGAAGCCTTTGGACCATGGTATGCCAGGTCGCGGTTTGTCTTCTTCCGAATTGGTATCATGACATTCCTTTGGAAGATTCTCAAGACACTTTGGGAACCGGATCTTCTTCATGGGTGGTCATTCACTGCAGTTAGTACCAATATACAGCAAACACTTCACCATTCCAGATTCTTGAACAGCTTATAGTTTGCATCAAAGAATTCATCAATGATAATAGGGTTAGCAGGTGAAAGCGGATAAGGTGGATGGATCCGCTGAAGGTCCCTACTGACAACCCCATGTGGTTTGGGATCTGCTCAGGGCTTCGATGGGAACCATCAACATTCATTTCCTCTCAGACAACACCCTCTTTCCTAGGGTTTTAGGTTCGAGAATATCTTTTTGAGGACATACATAAAATTAATGCGATGCCCTAGGACTTTTTACATCCTGTTTCAACAATGTCTTCAACCTAGCATTTTCATCAGCAATACTTGATGGTATATAGAGGGTTAGTTACCACATTAGTAGTTGAAGACAATGCAACAGTAGCAGCGGTTGAACATTAAACCTTGAGTAGCGATATCATGCTCAGACATTTTAGACATGGTGGTTCAAATCCATCCTGAATTTGATCATTTGAAGCCTTGGTAGCTCATCTCTTTTTGAAGATCTTCATGAGCCGCTCTCAATTTCTCAAGCTCTTGCTTCCTTTGAAGATAATCATAGGAGAGCTTTTCATGAGTAGTTGAGGCGTTTCATGGCGACTTTCAATTCTTGGTACTTAGCATAAGATTTTTAATGTCTTCAACTAAGGGCGTGAACATGTCATTCCCGGCGTCCAACAGGTGTTGCTTTTTTGTCTAACAGTTTTTGAGTATATTCCATAGCCCTTTGTTGTTCGGTTGCAATTTTGCTTAGTGTTTTGTAGCTGGGTTTGGATTCACAATAGAGTTATCTTCATGATGTTTAGTAAGCATCCATGATTTCGTTCAACTTGCATTGATGCTGCGGCAATGGAGTGGGGCGAATTAAGTCTTGTCGCCGACTTGGCATTTGGTGAAGTTGTCTTACATGTTGAAGATGGACTTGGCAACATAGGCTGTGGCTAAAGCCAGACACAGCAGGACTCCTCTTAGGACTCCACCTCCACCTCCTCGAAGCAGACTCCTCCTCACGAATCCATTTCCTTGCCAACAAAAGCCTGAGCCTTGCGGATAGGCTCTTCTTGAGATGAAGACTTTGATGAGGACTGGAAGAAGACTTTGAAGATTTCTTCTTCTTCTTGTCATCGAACCATATTCCTTGCTCTTCTTCTTCTTCTTCTCATTGTCCCCTTGTGGACCTTTCGAGATATAGTGTCCGTTTCTTGTGAGTTCTCTTCTTGTAGTCATGGTGGGCTTCATCATTTCTTGAGCTGGATCGTGAATGCTACGACCTTTCTTCCTAGTGAACCGGAACTTCTTCACAAGCATAGCAGGTTCCTTTCAATGTCTTGGGATCATCGGAACCGCAGTCGATTCTTCTTGGATAGAAACAACTTTTGCCTTCAAGCGGCGAGTTAGGCCTAGTTGGGACCATAGATATCTCTTTTCTCGAGAAGGTTGGACTCATTATGTTGAGCCTCTCAAGTATATCGAACGGATCATTCTTGAAGTCGAGGATGTTCTTGTATCATGAGGGCAAGGGTGTCAAAAGAGGCACGTCAAGTGATCTCGGTAGTGTCTTGGCGATTTCATGCTTGGTCGGTGGCGGCAGAGAGCATGAAGCTCATTTGTGATTCGATTGAGGCGATCAGCGTAAATTTGGACATTTTTCATTGTCGTTTCTCAAGCGGTTGAAGAGATTAGAAAAGAATACAGTGTTTGATCTCTCTTCTGGGTTGAGGCACCGATTGACCTTGGATAACCGGTCCAGACTAAACCCGTTTCCGGGCTTTCACTTTAGATACATCCTTTGGTCGGATGACCTGATGATGTTCTTTCTGCGGTGGAGTCGAGTTGAATGAACTTAACATCAGCGGGGGCGACACCTTCACCAGATTTGGGAAGCAGTGACATACCGGTCGACATCAATAGTGATAGAGGCAAAGGTGTCGATGTTCGATGAGATGGTGGCTATCGTTTACGGTCGACCTTGGCGATCCGACTACGATCGTCGAGGCGTCGGCGCCTTAATCGCTAAACCAACTTCGGTTATTGACCCGCGGCAGAACGATCAACCTGACCACGAATTTCCTGCTGAGCAAGCGAAGAACAAGCAAAGCTGATTGCAATCTGGATATTGCGAATATAAGATGAAAGCTTTATTGATCAAGGTGGGGTTACGTGGCCTTTATAGTCGATTGAACACAAGCGAAATCACCGTGAAGTTGCAGCTATGGCGAACTTTTAATCTAAACAAAACCCAAATCTAAGCGGTGCCCTAAGGGCTGTATATATGGAGGAGGAAGAGAATTTCGTGGCCCTTGGTGGAGGGTGAAAATCAACCCTAACTCTTGTTCCCACACATACGGACTCTAAAACAGCCTATACTTAAGTATTTCAAATTACATGGGCCTGGCCCAATAATAAGGTATGCAGCACCTAGAATAGCCTCTGGGACGAATATTATGAAGTGGCATCTTGTATATTTCGTCCAAGGCCTCATCACACTCATTGGGTGGCTTCAAAGTCTGGAATCATCACTTGTAACTCCGTTCTTGTTCCCCTTAGCATGCCAACATCTCCATGCTTGAACTTGCTCCAGGCATCTTTCTTGTCCATAGTAGGCCCTTCATTTGTAAGCAAAACAAATGTATCCAATTTAAACATCATATTCTCATGAACATTGGAATCGTTAAAAAGCGAAAGACACGATAATTCAGGCGTCTTGTGACTCTAGTAATTGGTCCGATTATGTATAGCGGCGAGGGCTGTGGGTGTAACAATGGTATTGATGTCCTCATCATCCTCCCTTCTTGAAATGAAGTCGTCCTCGTGAGCTCATCTTCCTCACCCAAATAAGGCTTCAAATCTGCAATGTTAAAAGTGGGACTAACCCCAAAATCTGCAGGCAGCTCAAGTTTATATGCATTATCATTTATTTTCTCTAACACCTTAAATGGACCATCGCACGTGGCATTAGCTTTGATTTGCAAATTGGAAACCTATCCTTACGCAAATGTAACCAAACAAGATCTCCGGTGCAAAGACAACATGTTTTCTACCCTTATCTCCAACAAGTTTATATTTAGCATTCATACGCTCAATGTTTTCCTTAGTTAACTCATGCATTTTAAAATCAATTCAACACGTTCTTTAGCATCAAAATTAACCTCCCCTCGAGTACTCCTCGGGTTCTTGAGTCCCATAGAAAGGAATCTCGTGGTCGATGTAGGTCGTAGTAGCTCGTGGAAGTCGGGACTTGGCTTGGGAGCTTCTCTTGGCGTAGTCTTGGCGTGCTTGTTGGCGAAGATCTGAATATCCCAAGATGCCTTGAATGCTTGGGAAGATGCCAAGGGAGATGGTGAAGTCGTTGGGGTTGTTGATGTTGAGCTCTTGACCTTCCGTTCTTGTTGATGATGGTGTCGATCCGATGTGATGTTCGGAGATGGTGGCTCGGAAGGATGTGCTCTTGGGTCTTCTCAAAGAAGGAAGATCTTGGGACTTGATGAGGTTTGATCTCCTCCATTTTAGCTTGCATCTTGGCGTGGTTGTTTTTGGCATCGAACCTTCGTTGTTGTTGAACCGAAGATGAAATGCCTTTATCCATCACAAGACTCGAGTAGAGGTGGTAGGAAATGAGATAAACAATACCAAGTTACCTTTTCCCAAAGTTGAGGATGTATCCGTTTCACTCAATGTGAGATGAAAGAATAGTGGAATTGGTAGGACTTGTTCCCCACCTATCAAGTAAAGCTTATGGTAGAGCTCGGTGAGGATAGTGGCACAAAATTTGATGCAAAATGTTAGCAAGAGTCAATAATGTTGAAAAGATTCACAAAATTCATAAAACAAGTAGACCAATAGCAATATGTGCTGCGGAAAACACCGGATAGATAAATGGGGCCGTGCAACCAAGGAATGAGCTCAAAATGTGGAATCCACCAAAAGCCTCGTGTTGCACAACTCAAGAGGCCTATGATTGCTCAATAGGCGGATCGACACTTGTGCACAACCTATAAGATGCAAAATGGATAAACTTTCTATCCCAAGTATGCTATGTATGTATGGTTCGGTGTTTCTCTCAAGATGATCCAAGATGATCGGATATGATAATCTTATATGCAATGTGGTATGATGCTATGGCACTTTTACAAGCTTCTTTGCTCTTTCTCTTTTTGCAAAAGCTTTATTTCTCTTTTTTTACTTTACAATACAAACCAAGATAGCTTTTGTGTATTCGGGGCGATATTGTGACACAATGGATGAATGATGATACCAAGATGATATGGTATGTATGCAATGGATGGTGTAGATCACTAATGTGCACAAATACGTTGCGGCAATACTCAAATGGCTAGTCTCGATAGGCAAATAGCATAAAATGGGCTAGGGTTATCAATGCAATAGCAAGGGAATATACCTGGAGGATACCACGATACCAATATGATATGGAGGTTACGTCCTTGGCGATGATAGTGGCGGTGTTCTTGATGTAGATACCAAGATGATGGAGACTCGTCCCTAAGTGGCGAAACACCTTAGGAAGCGGCCCGGAACTCAAAATCTCAAGCGTCAAATGTCAAAATGGTGGTGGGGAATGCGGTGGTGGTTTGCACTTGGCAATGCGGAAGTGGAATGATGGGCTATACGTTCCGGAGTTGAAGTTGCCGTCCTAAGTGGCAAACACCTTAGGAGACACAAGCCACAACTCAAAAAGCTCAATCAACAATTGGGTTAAGTTGGGTTTGGAAGTGTATGGTGGGCAAGGTTATGTGGAAGTGGTGGTGGTGGTTGATGAAGAAGCAATCATCCCTGGCGAAACACCTTAGGAGACTGAATCACTACTCAAGCAACCACTAATGCTATGGGAACAAAATTGGTTGGTTGCGGAAGGGTGGTGGTTATCCGGAGGATGTGGCGGAAGCCCTAGGCAAAGATGCCAAAGTTCACAAAATTTGATGGAGTCAAATGGTGATGGTAGTATTTTATGGGAAGGGGGTGTCAATAGCGGCGAGCTAAAAAACGTCAAATCGGACTCGGATGAATTAGTTATGGCGAAACGGTGAAGCGGAAAAAACTGAAACTGGG
>JAHIAM010002943.1:0-70472 GCA_021605205.1 Aegilops longissima
ATGATGAACTTCATATTCAACCCCTACACCAATGAATTCGTCTTGGTCTATCTTGATGATATTTTGGTCTTTCCAAGAATAAGAAGGATCATGCCAAACATTTGCGATTGGTGCTAGACAAGCTCGAGAGTATCAATTCTATGCTAAGTTCTCCAAATGGAATTTTGGCTTGATGAAGTGCTTTATCTTGGTCATATCATCTCCGCCAAGGGCATCGCTGTTAATCCAGGAAGGTGTCGCAATTGTGAATTGGGAACCTCCTCGGAATGTCAAGCACTCCGCAGCTTTCTTGGTCTTACAAGCTATTGCGAAGATTCGTTGAGAACTTCTCCAAGATTGCAAAGCCCTTTCCAACCTTCTCCGAAGCATGTAAGTATATACGGTCTCCTGAGTGTGGCGTTGCTTTCAATACCCTCAAAGAGAAACTCGTCACAGCTCTGTCTTGACTCCTCTGATGAATCCAAGCCATTTGAAGTCTTCGTGATGCTTCTCTTCAAGGTCTCGGTGCTGTGTTAATGCAAGAGAGAGAGTTGTGGCTTATACCTCTCAGTTGAAGCCACGAGAAGAACTACCCCACTCACGATCTTGAGTTGGCGGCGATTGTCCATGCTTTGATAACGTGGAGACATCTCTTGTTGGGAAGGAAAGTGGACATCTTCACCGATCACAAGAGTCTCAAGTACATCTTCACTCAACCCAACCTCAACCTCAGGCAGACTCGATGGGTCGAAATGATTCAAGAGTACAACCCAAGTATTGAATATACTCGGGCAGGCCAATGTCATTGCGATGCTTTGAGCAGGAAGGCTTCTTGCAGATCTAATCCTCAAGCCCTTTCGGCGATCTCGTGAAGCTTTCCATAGCTGAATCTTCAAGTTGTTCCTCAAGGCTTTCTTGCCAACCTCATAGTCTCTCCTACTTTGGAAGATCAGATTAGTGAGGCTCAACCGGATGCCATGGTGAAAAAGGTGAAGCGTGGTATCGACAAGGGCATTTCAAGTACAAGTGCTTCCACGTTGATGACAAAGATACTCTTTTCTTTGAGGACGGATTGTGGTTCCTAAGGGTGATCTGAGAAAATTCATTATGAGCGAGGCTCACAATTCGCTTCTATCCATTCATCCGGAAATGCGAAGATGTACCATGACCTCAAGCAGTCATATTGGTGGACTCGAATGGCGAGAATTGCTCAATTGTGAATGAATGTGATGTCTGCGAAGAGTGAAAGCGAACACCAAAGACCAGCTGGTCTCCTTCAACCTCTTGCTATTCCGGAATGGAAGTTTGATCATATTGAAATGGACTTGGTTGGATTTCCAAAGTCAAGCGTGGAAATGATGCTATCTTCGTTGTCATTGACAAGCTTACTAAAGTGGCTCATTTTCTTCCTATCAAAGAATCTATCACAGCAGCTCGGTTGGCGAGCTATACACCTCGAGTTGTCTCCTTGCGGCATTCCACAAGTGATCTCTTGGACCGTGGGCATCTTTACCTCAAGTTCGGGATTCTTTTGAAGCCATGGGCACCAACATTCGTTTCAACGACTTTCCATCCTCAAACAAGTGGCCAAGTTGGCGAGTTAATCAAATCCTTGAAGATATGCTCGGGGCTTGTGTCATTTCTTCGGTATGAAGTGGGAAGATTGTCTTCCTATGGAGTTCTCCTACAACAACTTCCAGCGAGTTGGGCAAGGCCCATTAAAATTCTCTATGGGAAAGTGGTTTCCTCTCAAAGTGCGGGGTGAGCGAACTTCTTGGCTGACTTGATCGAAGCGGAAGAAATGTGCCAAGTCATTGTAGAATCTCAAAGCAGCAAATCGCAAAATATTATGATGGCACCGTGATGTGGCTTTTGAAATCGGAGACCATGTCTACCTCCCTCTCTCAATGAAAGGCACTTTGCCCGGTATCAAAGGGAAGCGCCCCTAGATCGTGGGTCCTTTCAAGTCATTGGCAAAAGCGATCAGCCTATCAACGACTTCACCCAACCAAGCGTGCGATTTCCACCCACCCAACCACCTGGCTATCGAACAAGTCTAATTCTCAGGCTCCAAGGTCAAGTGCTCCTTACCACCGTCCAGCTCTACGGGGTGACTTACAGCAGATATCGTGCGAGAAAGGTCACTATCACGAACAAGTGCTTCAACCAGGCGTCTTCCGCCTCCTCCTCTGTGAAATCTTCGGCAATGATCGGTGGTCAAGCATAATCCCAAGTCTGCAAAGGTGAACATGATGAATGCAGCTCAGCGGAGGATTCTTACGATGTGATCATGGGTAATCTTCCGATTAATGATATTCTGCCAAAGTTTTATTTGATACCCGGTGCATCGCATTGTTTCATGTCTAGATCATTTGTTGCAAAGCATGATTTCATTTGAATGTTGGAAAAACCCTTGGGAGTTGTTTCTCCGGCCTCTTCTATGAGGCTACCACAAAGTTCAGATGTTTCTATCAAGATGGGCGACTATAGATTTACGGCTAAACCATTTGTCCTTGGTGACTCGGATATTGATCTTATTCTCGGAATGGGTGGCTTTATCAGCACAAAGCTCAGCTTGATTGTGCCCGCCGGAAATTCAATTGACTCACTCTTCTAATGATGTGATCATCTATGCGCTTCGTGATGAAACCATTGGTTGTTTTCTCTCAATGAGAAGGCGAACTGAATGCTATCTCTCGAATTGATCGTTTGTGAGTACCAAGATGTCTTTCGGAAAGAGCTTGGGGTATGCCTCCTCATCGGCCCGATTGAGTTCGTTATCGATCTTGAGCACAGGCTTGAACCCATTTGCAGCGTCCATACAAGCTTGGACCTGATGAGCTGAAGGAATTGAAGAAGCTCGATGAACAAGGCGTCTGGGTTTGATCGACGAGTTCATCTCCTTGGGGTTGTGGTGTTCTTTTTGTCGGGAAGAAGGATGGCGGACCTACTTTGCGTCGATTACCGTCCATTGAATAAGAAGACAATCAGAACAAGTATCCACTTCCCAACATCAATGAGCTTTCGAGCAACTCAAAGGTGCTCAGTGTTCTCCAAGCTTGACCTTACGTTATGGGTTATCATCAGTTCGCATTCGTGAACAAGATATTCCCAAGGACAGACATTCGAGAACAAGCTTTGGTTCTTATGAATATCTGTCATGTCTTTCGGCCTTGTCAATGCTCCTCCAACATTCTCTCGGATGATGAACTTCATATTCAACCCCTACACCAATGAATTCGTCTTGGTCTATCTTGATGATATTTTGGTCTTCTCCAAGAATAAGAAGGATCATGCCAAACATTTGCGATTGGTGCTAGACAAGCTCGAGAGTATCAATTCTATGCTAAGTTCTCCAAATGTGAATTTTGGCTTGATGAAGTGCTTTATCTTGGTCATATCATCTCCGCCAAGGCATCGCTGTTAATCCAGAAGGTGTCGCAATTGTGAATTGGGAACCTCCTCGGAATGTCAAGCAGCTCCATGCTTTCTTGGTCTTACAAGCTATTGCGAAGATTCGTTGAGAACTTCTCCAAGATTGCAAGCCCCTTTCAACCTTCTCGAAGCATGAAGTATATACGGTCTCCACAGTGTGGCGTTGCTTTCAATACCCTCAAAGAAACTCGTCACAGCTCTCATCTTGACTCCTCTGATGAATCCAAGCCATTTGAAGTCTTACTGATGCTTCTCTTCAAGGTCTCGGTCTGTGTTAATGCAAGAGAAGAGTTGTGGCTTATACCTCTCGCCAGTTGAAGCCAGCGAGGAAGAACTACCCCTCACGATCTTGAGTTGGCGGCGAGTTGTCCATGCTTTGATAACGTGGAGACATCTCTTGTTGGGAAGGAAAGTGGACATCTTCACCGATCACAAGAGTCTCAAGTACATCTTCCTCAACCCAACCTCAACCTCGGTGAGACTTCGATGGGTGAAATGATTCAAGAGTACAACCCAAGTATTGAATATACTCGGGCAAGGCCAATGTCATTCTGAGATGCTTTGAGCAGGAAGGCTTCTTTGCATAGCGATCTAATCCTCAAGCCCTTTCGGCGGATCTCTGTGAAGCTTTCCATAAGCTGAATCTTCAAGTTGTTCCTCAAGGCTTTCTTGCCAACCTCATAGTCTCTCCTACTTTGGAAGATCAGATTACGTGAGGCTCAACTTCGGATGCCATGGTGAAAAAGGTGAAGCGTGGTATCGACAAGGGCATTTCAAGTACAAGTGCTTCCACGTTGATGACAAAGATACTCTTTTCTTTGAGGACGGATTGTGGTTCCTAAGGGTGATGCGAGAAAATTCATTATGAGCGAGGGCTCACAATTCGCTTCTATCCATTCATCCTGGAAATGCGAAGATGTACCATGACCTCAAGCAGTCATATTGGTGGACTCGAATGAGGCGAGAAATTGCTCAATTAAGTGAATGATGTGATGTCTGCAGAAGAGTGAGCGAACACCAAAGACCAGCTGGTCTCCTTCAACCTCTTGCTATTCGGAATGGAAGTTTGATCATATTGAAATGGACTTACGTGACTGGATTTCCAAAGTCAAGCGTGGAAATGATGCTATCTTCGTTGTCATTGACAAGCTTACTAAAGTGGCTCATTTTCTTCCTATCAAAGAATCTATCACAGCAGCTCGGTTGGCGAGCTATACACCTCGAGATTGTCTCCTTGCGGCATTCCACAAGTGATCTCTTGAGACCGTGGCAGCATCTTTACCTCCAAGTTAAGGATTCTTTTGAGAAGGCCATAGGCACCAACATTCGTTTCAGCACTGACTTTCCATCCTCAAACAAGTGGCCAAGTTGAGCGAGTTAATCAAATCCTTGAAGATATGCTCCAGGGCTTGTGTCATTTCTTTGGGTATGAAGTGGGAAGATTGTCTTCCATATGCGAGTTCTCCTACAACAACAGCTTCCAAGCGAGTTGGGCAAGGGCCCATTGAAATTCTCTATGGCGAAAGTGCCGTACTCCTCTCAATTAGTGCAAGGCGGGTGAGCGCCAACTTCTTGGCAATGACTTGATCCACGAGCGGAAGAAATGTGCCAAGTCATTAGTGAGAATCTCAAAGCCAGCGCAATCGCGCGGAAAAGCTATTATGATGATAAGCACCGTGATGTGGCTTTTGAAATCGGAGACCATGTCTACCTCGCGTCTCTCAATGAAAGGCACTTTCGTCAACCCGGTATCAAAGGAAGCTTGCCCCTAGATCGTGGGTCCTTTCAAGATCATTGGCAAAAGGCGATCTACGCCTATCAACGAGCTTCCACCCAACTTTGCAAGCGTGCGATGTGTTTCACGTGTCACAACCATAAGTGCTTCAAGACCCTGACAGCACTATCAACGAAGAGATTGACCTTCAAGAAGATCTCTCTTATCATGACACCCGTTGCTATTCTTGAAGAAACCGGCGCCAAGACTGCAACAAGTCAATCAAATTCCTGAAAGTGAAGTGGTCACACCATTCCGACCGAGAAGCTACACAGGGGCCGAGGATCACCTCCGTTCGAATATCAGGAGTTCTTTCGGTCCTAGATCTCGGGGCGAGATCCTCTTGTAGTGGTGGAGTGTTGTAACACCCTGGATGTAAACTTCCCATTTTGGCAATATATTAACTTGACCTTCATCCAATTCTTGTGGGTTTTGTCATGCTTGGCCTCATCTTGTTTGGTGATGTGGTTTTCTCTTTTCCTTGTCATGCTCAGATTACCATATTGCATTTGTGCCTCTTGTCATCTTGCATTCCATCCTCATCATGTGCTTCTTTGTGATCTCTTACATATTATGTTGTTGCATGTTCCATACTTAAAACTTGCATTACCACCTCCTCCTTCTCTTTACTTCCTTCTTTTCAAGTGCTATCTTCTCCTTTTCAATTAATGTTCATCTTCTCCTGCAAATCTTGCTCCATATTATAAACCTCTCTTAAAATGTCTCCTTGTTTGAAGTTGTTTTGGTCAGGTTTAAAAAATGACACAAGTTTGAATTATATTCAAACTTGTCTTACTTCTACCTTTAAAAATGCCCAATGCAATTTATTAAAATAGTGGAGAGTTCCGGGAGTTTGAGGATATTTTCTCTATACTCTAACTCCTCTCCTCTTTTTCCTGTGCTTTTCTTTTCTATTCCTGTGCGGAAATAGAAGAAGAGAGCTTCGGCCATGGCGGCAGCCACTGGGCTCCGGCCTCCAAGCCGGCCCAGCTAACAGACCCATGGCCCGGTGGGCTTGCGCCAGCCGCTCGATCCTCTCCTCCACATCTTCGTGCACCTGCCGCGCACACCAGCTAGATCCTCTCACGTGGACATACCGGCCCTTTCGGCAGGCGTCGCCTGCTCCCGCACCCCCTTTTCCCTCTCCTCTACGCCGTCGTCATGGGGACCTTGAGCAGAGAAACACAGGCTCGACCGTCTCCCTAGCCCCCTACTTATCCTCTCTCTCCTGCCCTCCACGCCCCTAGGGTTTCCCTCTTCCTCTCGCCCGCCTTGCGAGTGAGAAGGACCACCAGATCCATCGCTTGCTGCTCAGGCCCAGGCGGCCCAGCGCCTCGTGCCCGGCGTGCTCTCAAGCCACTAACCTGCAGACGTGTCCATCTTCTTCCCGTCGTCTCTCCTTCCCAGGCGTCGACTCGGTCTTGCTGGATCGACAAGTCCCTCGGCGTCCCGGCTTCCTCCTCCCTCTCGGTGGGGAACGGCAAAGTTGAGCTCAACCGTCGTCGTCGTCCCATCTCCGTCGACCCGTCGTGTCCTAGGGTGAGCTGGGTAGCGCACCTACCTCCCCTTTTCTTTTCATGGTATTTAGGACCCGTAAGGCTCGGTCGATCCGTGTCTTTGCTGTGCTCCGGTGCGTCGGCGAAGTCTGAATTTCTTTCCTTGTGTGTGTTCTTGCGGCAGCTTTCCGCACGTTCTCGGCCGGGTCCCCAAGTTCCTCTCTCACACGCCGCCGCGCCCTGCTGGTCGCGCAGCTCACCGCGATCTTGTTGTATCCCTGCCTCGCGTGTGCTGCGTCGCCATGGCAGGCTCCTGGCCTACGCACACCACACATGCACCCGTTCCCTTCTGCACCGTTCGCACTTTTGCCTGCAGATTCCGCACACCGCCGGCACCTCTCTGCCCCTTAGTAGCCGCCGTTGCCTGCATGGCGCCGTCGTCTACTACATTTGGCGGAGAGTTACTCGTCTGGGTTGATTACCTAAAGGGCGAAGCCCTTCCCTATCGGTCGCGGCCGCCTAGCCCGGTGGCTGTTGGTGCGAAACCACAGCCGGGAGACCAGGTTGAATCCATGCGCCCCCCCTTTTGTTATTTCCTCTGTGGGGACTTGTGATGAACTCTATGGCGGTGGTCCCACCAGTCAACCTCTCGGCGCCCTCCTCCTTCTAGTTTTTTCCTTATCGCGTTTTCCATTTCTGGATGGCCCTCTCTTTCCTTTTCGAGGCAAGTCCATTTACAGGACGTTTCCAAATATGGAAGATGCCATTCAATGTTACCTACCATTTTAGGCAGGTTTTGTTTTTGTGCATTTGTGATGATTTTTCTACACAACCCTAACATATATATATGTTTTTGGGGTAAAAATCCCCTAACTCAGTGGTGGCATTAGTTTCTGCATTTGAGCAAGTTCATGAACATGTCATTTTACATCATCTTTGTTAATGGCAGTTGTGCCATTCTTGTTTTGCTTGTCATTTCAAACCGTGCATCCGATTCGGTGATCTTTATATCGATTTCAACGAAATCATCTCATCTTTCAGTGGCATACTTGGTTTGCCAAGTTGATGCCTAGTTCATCATTACCTTCGGGCCTTTGCTCGCATTGCATATCACATCTACGCATATCATGCCATGTTTTGCATCATGTTGATTGTGCATTGCACCGTGATTTATTATGGTTCCTTTGTTTGTGTTGTTGCTTTGGGTAGAGCCGGAGCGAGTGCGTGAGCGAGGAACCTGTTGAGAAAACTTCACGAGGATCAAGTTTTCGACAACTCACGAGAACATTCTGAGGCAAGATGACCATACCCTCGAAATCACTTCTATCTTTGCTATGCTAGTTGCTCGCTCTTTTGCTATGCCTATGCTGCGATGCCTACCACTTGCTATATCATGCCACCTATATTGCCATGTCAGCCCTAACCATCCTTTCCTAGCAAACCGTTGATTGGCTATGTTACCGCTTTGCTCGGCCCTCTTATAGCGTTGCTAGTTGAGTGGTAAGCTGAGTTGTTCCTTGTTGGAACATGGAGATGTTGTTCCTTATTGGAACATGTTTACTTGTTGGGGATATCACAATATATATATCTGCTACAATTAATACATCTATATACTTGGTAAAGGGTGGAAGGCTCGGCCTTATGCAGTGTTTTGTTCCACTCTTGCCACCTAGTTTCCGTCATACGGTGTTATGTTCCTTGATTTCGCGTTCCTTACGGTTGGGTGATTTATGGGACCCCCTTGACGATTCGCTTTGAATAAGACTCGTCGGCAAGGCCCAACATTGGTTTTACCATTTGCCACCTAAGCCTTTTCCCCAGGTTTTCGTGAGCGAGGGTCATCTTATTTAAACCCGGGCCAATGCTCCTTGACGTTGGTCCAAACTAGAACACCGTCTTGGGACCATTCCTTGGAAACTTGGATTCGTCGGTTCTGTTGCGCTAAGCTTATCCGGTGTGCCACGAGAGCGAGATATGTGCAGCTCCTATCGGGATTTGTCGGCCGGTCGGCTGGTCTTCTGGTCTTGTTTTATTCTGTCGAAATGTCTTGTAGTCAGGGATTCGAGATTGATCGGGTCTTCCGGTAGAAGAATATCCTTCGTTGACCGTGAGAGCTTATAATGGGCTAAGTTGGGACACCTGCAGGGTAATATCTTTCGAAAGCCGTGCCCGCGGTTATGAGGCAGATGGGAATTTGTTAATGTCGGTTGTAGAAAACCGAAGTTGACCTCAAATAAAATACATCAACGCGTGTGTAACGTGATGGTCTCTTCTCGGCGGAGTCCGGGAAGTGAACCGCGATGTTGGAGTTATGTCGGCGTAAGTAGTTCAGGATCACTTCGATGGCTACTAGTTTCACGACCGTGCTTTGCTCCTCTTCTCGCTCTCTTTTGCGATGTAGCCACCATATATGCTGAGTAAACGCTTGCAGCTCCACCTTACTACTCTGCATCCTTCCTATAAGCTTAAATAGTCTTGATCTACGGGTGTGAGATTGCTGAGTCCCGTGACTCACGGATACTTCAAAACAGATTGCGGTGCCGGCGATGCGGTCACGGTGACTCAGCCCGGCTCAAGTGGGAGTTCGGCGAGGCGTGGTGGTTACTATATGTCTTTCGAGATGATCGGTAGTGGTGCCCGGTTGGGACGATTCGAGGATCTGTGTAGCATTTGGGGTATCTTCTTTTATTTTGGTTCCGTGGTCGGGACCTTGAGTGTACTACGAATGATGGATGTTTATTGATGTCTTGTGTGAAGTGGCGGACTGTAAGCCAACTATGTATCTCTTTCCCTTATGTATTACATGGGTTGTGTGAAGATTACCTCACTTGCGACATTGCTTTCAATGCGGTTATGCCTCTAAGTCGTGCCTCGACGCGTGGGAGTATATAACCGCATCGAAGCGTTACAAGGAGCTTGGGAAGGCCACCCAAGGCACACAGGAGACAAGGCCTCGGCAAGAGGAGCTTGCCGGGGAAGGCCCGGTGGCGACAAGCTTCGAGACGCGACAAGGCAACAACGGCGGCAAAGCGCTTGCGTGGCGGAGACCTCTCTGTTCTGCGCTCCGGCACATCCACCAGCGTGTGCATACAGGACCTTTCGGTAGCGGCGTGGCAGAAAACTGTCTTGACCAGCGGGAAGCTTGATGCAGCGGCGTGATAAGATTGCCATCGTGGCAGCGGTGGCGTCGTCCTGGCGGTCCCTGTTTGCACTATTTGGGCGGCGTAGATGGGCATTTAATGCCTTTGTCCCCTGCCGTCGAGGTTAGGTATGATACCTTTGTACAAGTAGTTGTACCAACGCTATTCCTTTTCCATTTTCCCTTGTCTCGTTGCCACCTGCCGGAACCCTTGAGCATATAAAAGGAGGCCCATGCTTAGCGTGGGGGGTTGGAAGGTTGGAAACCAGAAAACACTCACGCTAGGTCTCGTTAGCGGTGGCGTATCTTGTAGCTCAGCAGCTCCCTAGCAAGAACTCAATATACTCGGACATGTAGCGGTAGGGTGTTATCTTTCCGGAGAGCTCGAAGCTGGGTAAACTGCTTTCGTATTAGCCGCCTCGATCTGCTCTTCGTCGATCTCTGCCCCCCTTGAACGAAAGGGCTCGGTCCGCCGGTCCGTGAGGTGTTAAATGGGCGGATCAGCTTCCCGGCAGATGCACCTCTTAATCATTCACTTCTCGCTATTCATTTGTCTGAGAGTCTGAAGATATCTCGGAAGGCTCGTCTTTTCTTCAAGATCTGTTCAAGTTATTTGGAGATTATTATCTCATTCAAGCCATTTAATTCAACGGTGCAACCTCTCTTTAAAATTGTTCAGCGGTGTTTTCTTTTGAGTGGGCCCTAACCCAGGTCTTTTCGAGGATCTTACGGCTCTTCTAATTTTCCGGGCTATTCCCAAATTCTTTTGGACTTGGCGTAGAATGAATTATCATCAGTCATATTCCTTCTCGAGAGACGCTTTCAAATTCTTCTCATTGTTGGATCAACCTCTTTGTTTTCATTCTCCCGGGTGTATCAACAACTCTTGGTGGTGTTTCTCATCTTCTTTCTCAACCACGAGAAGACCGAAGAAGTGTGTCCTCTAAATCTTGGTCCGTTCTCTTGAAGATTCATGGTTCTAGCTTCATGCCATCCTCATAATTGTTTTGATTGTGACAATTCTTTTCACCCATCCGGAGCATTTCATGAGTTGTTTCCATTTCTTTCCTCAGAAGGTCATCATGTCATAATTCTTCATTCTCAGTGTAGCTACCATTCTCCAAATCTTACGGCCGAATCATTCAAATATCCTCTAACCAGTTCATGATCTCTTCATTCTCTTGTATATAAATCCCCTCAAGTATCTTCATTCGTTTTCCAGTTCTTCCCGGTGAATTGTGCCTTTGCTACGTTCATATTCTATTCTTATGGTTGTTCGTTCAAGATTTCACTTCCTTCATTATCATATTAATTCATTCGTTGTTTCCAAATTCCACCGGCGGTTCCATCAATACCTTCTCAAGTTTGCGCTATCTCTATCCTTAATCCCTCAAGAAGAATAAGTAGTATGCCAAATCTGTTACTTGTCTTCAATTTAAATTGGTGAAGGATACTCATAACGTAATTCTTATTATTTTTTCATCCAAGTGATCTAGTTTCTTCTTTCGAGTTGTTCATCATGTCACATTCTCGGTTCGAGTTGATTCACCTTTCTTTTCGGGTTCCAAGTTTTCGGCATTATCTCATCGTGAAGCTCCTTCTAAATCATATAAGGCTTCACCCTGTGTTTTCAACTTCTCTTTATTTTATCATCCTTTTATTACGGAGTTCTTCATGGAGGCTCTACATGGTGGTTAGTCAAGGATTCTTTTCATTACGCAATTGTTCTTCAAGATTTCTCTCGAAGTTATGATCCGCCAAGCTATACTCTAAAATAAACATGGTGTTCAACACATGTTTTTGTTTTGAGAGCTCAAGTATTCTTCATCTTGCATTCCAAAGTGCAATTCTTTCTACCTTATCTTTTGAGGTGGTGTTATGTCACTCTTGACAATTTCCTTCATGTTTCATGATTCACATGTTGTCAAGAATGAGATATTTTAAATCCACCAATCTCTTCGTTGGAGTCATCTTGTGTCATGTTTCAGCTAAAGCCTTCCCTAAGGAATGTTGCTATTGTGGTGCTTATCAATGATCCAAGTTATCTCTCTATCCACTCGGCGAAAAGAAGTTTTTCATCTCTTCTTTGATCTCAAACAAGCAATTGTTTTTTCGTTAGTGGCAGAATTTCACCTCAAGTGTTGAGATGTTTCCATAAGCCCCTACAAGCTTATTCTTTTCGTTGTTGGTTTCCAACAACTCCGTTATAACCTTCTTGGAAGGTGCTTTCCAAGCTCATTTGAGGCGAAGTTGGCATTTTCTTCTCCATTCTTTTATTCCAATGATCTATCTTCTATTCTTTCTTAGGAGGCATTGTGATGTTACTCTCTTGACCCATCATCTCATTTTGCAAATATCATGTTCTTTTCCTTGCTTACCCGTTTAACAGGTGTTATGTCCTCTGCTCAAGTTCTTTCATCTTATCAAGTTTTGCCTCCCTTCTCAACGTAGTCTGATTCGGAAATGTTTCTTACCCCTTGTGCGGTATTTCAATTCCGGAGGCGGTGTGTTGTTGATTTCATCAAATATCCTCGATCTTGTAAGTTCATGTTCAATTCCTTCCATTTACTGATCAAATTACTGCCCAAATTATATCATTCTTCCTCTCTCATCTTGTTTTAACGGAGTGTTTTCAACTTTGCTCATCTTCGTTGTTTTCTTTCTTTCATCTGCTCAACCTCTCAAGCTTTGGTTTCACTCTTTTGTCAAGAAGCAACTTTGTTTTACCTCTTCCTCTTCTATTTCTCTCGGTGCCATCCCTAGATCTGGGATGAGATCCTCTCATAGTGGTGGAGTGTTATAGCCCGGATACAACTTTCCATATTCATAACTCAACTCTTGCCTTTTCGGAGATGCAATATATTATTTCCTTCGTGGTTGGGTTTAAGTCTTTTGTTTTGCATTTTGTTCATGTCTTGCATCTCATCTCATGGCGTCATGTGCATTGCATCCATGTTTTCATAAAGCTTTCACCCATTACGTAGTTGTCGTGTCCCCTTGCTTTCGTTGAGCGTTCAGAGACCAATCGGGTTTCGCTTCCCTCTTGACCGCGACCACCTAACCTCTCTTGCCAGCTCGCAGCCCCTCGTGTGCGTCCGAAACTTGCTCCGAACCCGAACCGCTCAGTCATAACCGTTGCATTCAGTTCATCTCCTAACATCTATAAAACAGCTCTGTTTTCTCTTTTGGACTCTCTAACCCATTTATTCGAACCATCCGATTTCGATCGGATGATCCAAACTCATCTCCCCTTCTCCTTGTCCATTTTAGACCAAACCCTAAATCCTAGGACATTTGTCCCCCTAGCGCCACCACTCACCAAATCCCCTCGGGATCCATCCCTCCCAATCATCGCTTCGCCCCTCAGCCTCAGATCCCTCTTCCTCGGGATCTCCCCGCTCAAATCAGCCACCACCTTCCCTCCTCGATTTTGCCACCGATCCAACCAGCCACTCCTCTCGATCCACCAACCACAGGCGCTGCAGCCTCCTCTACCTTTTCCCCACCGCCTGACAACGCGCGCCGGCCAGAGGCCGCCCGCCTCCTCTTCCCCGGCGTTCTGCCTCGCGAAACATCCCGAGCGGAGCTTCGTCCATGGCGAGATCGAGTTGCCATCTCCCTCCTCCTCGTCGACCCGCCCGATTCCCTGCCAGATACAGCCGCGTGCCTCCCTGCATGCCAGGCCGCGGCCTCACCTCGCGTCTCCCGGTGCATCCGCTTCGATCCGCGGGGAACAGGACCCCGCTGTCCCGTTATGCGCATCTCTTCCGCGAGCACCACCAGGTTGTGGCGCCCTGCCTTCCATCTCTCCCTTCCGCTCTCCTCTCTCCTCCGTTCTCTCTCTCCCTCTCGTGTTCAGCGCCGGGCATGGAGCCCGATGCCCAGGAGCTTATCCTCGACCAGCTGGCGGATCCGGCCCTCTCAGCGCCCCCATCGTCGGGCTGCCAAATCCCTTGCCTCGTCGCATCTGCCTTGTCGTTGCGCCCAAGCTGCGTCACTGCCTCCTGCCCGCCCTATTTGGCCTCGTCCTCGTCGGCGAGAGAACGGCGCCTCCGTCGCGTTGACCGCGCTGAGCCACCTCCCCTTAGCTTTGTTGGTCAAGGCGGTCGTGCCAAGATCCGCCTGCGGCCTCCAGCTCCACCGGTAGGCTTAGCCCATGGTGAGCCACCCAAGCCAGCTCCCGGCAGATTTCGGCCCGATGTAGTTTTTTACACATGCGATTTTAGCATTATCCACAGAAACCTATTTTGAGAAAAGTCCCTCTAGATCATGCATTTAATAACTCACAATTGGTGCATCGGTTAAAATGATTTAAAGATGTAAAATGCTTAGAATTTTGTGTAGATTAATAATATGCCACTTTAGTCCATGTTTAAAATGTTTAAAATGCTGTTTGTTTAAATTTTCTTAAATGCCATGCTAAAATGATTTATTTCATAACTAAATAACCGTAGCTCGGTTTTAAATAAACTTTATATGTAAATGGGGTGGGAAAATGCCTATTTTAACATGGTGCACTTTATTTTGCTGTTTACCAACATTAAAATTGTGTTTAGGACAGAACAGTACCAAATCCAACATATGCACATGAGGATTTTCCGGAATTGTTGTTTGTTGTTTCCGGCCTCATTTAGAATTGCCTAGATAGGTAGTTTTGTTATGTTTCACCTCTTGCCATGTTAACAACATTTAATCTTGTCATGCATCATACTTGATTGTGCAACATGCCTTGTTCATGTGTTGTGTGTTTACCATGTTGTTTGCTTCTTTCCGGTTTGCTTCTCTCATTAGCTTTGGTTTAGTTCGGAGTTGTGAGAATTAGTTCGAATATGTCCGGTTGTCTTTTTCATGGACTCGTTCTTCTACCTAGCGGGATTCGAGGCAAGATGACCGTCACCACGGATGTCATTACTATCAACTGCTATGCTAGTTGCTTCGTTCTGCTCGCTATGTTGCGTTACCCACCACTTGCTGCTCAAGCCTCCCAAATTGCATGATAGCCCCAAAGCTGTTGTCACCCTTCCTAGCAAATCGTTGTTTGGCTATGTTACGCTTTTGCTCAGCCCTCTTATAGCGTTGCTAGTTGCGGTGAAGATGAAGATTGCTCCATGTTGGATTATGTTTATGTTGGGATATCACAATATCTCTTATATTATTAATGCATCTATATATTTGGTAAAGGGTGGAAGGCTCGGCCTTATACAGTGTTTTGTTCCACTCTTGCCGCCCTAGTTTCCGTCATATCGGTGTTATGTTCCCGGATTTTGCATTCCTACAGCGGTTGGGTGATTTATGGGACCCCCTTGACGGTTAGCTTTGAATAAAACTCCTCGGCAAGGCCCAACCTTGGTTTTACCATTTGCTTTCCACCACCTATACCCTTTCCCTTGGGTCGGCCAACCGAGGGTCATCATCATTATTGCCCCAGGACGGTGCTTCTCTAAGTGCTGATTGAACTGGGCAGGCTGGGGGGCCACCTCGGGAGCAACTTCGAGGCTGGTTTTACTAAATGGGCTGACCTATCGGTGTTGCCTTGAGAGCGAGATATGTGCAGCTCCTATCGAGATTGTCGGCGCATCAGGCGGCTTCTTTGGTCTTGTTTTACCATTGTCGAAATGTCTTGTAACCAGGTTCGAGTGCGGTCGGGTCTTCCGGAGAAGAATATCCTTAGTTGATCGCGAGAGCTTATCATGGGCTAAGTTGGGACACCCTGCGGGGTTTGAACTTTCGGCCGTGCCGCGGTTATGTGGCGGATGGGAATTTGTTAATATCCGGTTGTAGTAAACTTGAAGTAAACTCTTCTAAAATACACCAACACGTGTGCGTAACCATGATTGTCTCTTTTAGGGGTTGATTGAGGAGAACACGGTTTTTGGGTTATGTTTGGCGTAAGTAGGAGTTCAAATCACTTCTTGATCATTACTAGTTGATGATCGCTTGCTTAGCTCCTCTTCTCGCTCTTATTTGCGTAAGTTAGCCACCATACATGCTTAGTCGCTGCTGCAACCTCACCACTTTACCCCTTCCTTACCCATTAAGCTTTGCTAGTCTTGATACCCATGGTAATGGGATTGCTGAGTCCTCGTGGCTCACAGATTACTACAACAACGTTGCGGTACAGGTTATCACGATGATCATGGCCGAGAGCAATGTTTGCTTGTTTTGGAGTTCTACTTCTTCTTCGATCGGGGATAGGTCCCAGTCGGCGGCACAGGCTAGCGGGGTGGATGTCGTTTGGGATTACTGTTTGTGTTTCATCCGTGAGTCGGATGGTGCTCTTATGTATGATGATGTTGTATTAGGTGGCCTTTATGTCTCTTGTATGTATCCCCATCTATTATGTAATGTTGATGTAATGATATCCACCTTGCAAAAGTGTATCAATATCTGGTTCTGTCCTTGGTGGGACCTTGAGTCTCTTTAGGATAGTATCGCATATTAGGAATGTTTCTTGATGGTCTGTTCATTAGCGGGGGTGTGGTGTACCGCAAAGCAGGACTCCACGGGATATTATTCATCTCCACCGTCGACCTCCTCCGGCCTCCACGGGCTACCGTCGACCTCCTCCGGCCTCCACGGGCTCCTGTTCATCAGCCTCCACCACGCGCTTCTCCACAGACTCTTGTTCACCCACCCCCCTCCCTTTGTCTCTGTTCATCCAGCCCTCCACACCCGGGGTCTGTTCAACCACCCTCCCGGGCACCCTCCACCATCTATTGTTCAGCCCTCCACACACGGGTCCTGTTCATCCGGAGAAACGCGCCCGCTCCTTGTTCATCAACCCCCATAGCGCTCACTGCTCATCAATCGGCCGGCTTGATTAGCAGCGATGGCGAAGAATCGCTCAATCGAGTTCGGTTAACGACCATCGATCGATCGCTCGGGGTTGATGTCGTAGCTTCGATGCTGTCGCTTTCGGGTTGATTAGAACCCAACGCCTCGCTCGGGTTGATTAGAGCCAGCGCCTACGCTTTTGCAGCGTGTGCGTGTATGAGAGAAATGTGCATTGCTTTCGGCTAACCTCCCATGTGGGAAATCCCGAAATTTTCCTCCCCTCGCTTCTACGGTTTTTCCGTCATGGGCCCCAAAGAATGTCATGCAGCTGCGTCTCCGGCCCGCCCGGGGCGAAAAGCCCATTTACATCATGATTTTTTGTCATAAGTAGGAGCCCACCATCTATGATGATACGGGTTTTGTCACAATTATCGTCATAGAAGTGTCATATGTATGTGAATTTTTTTCGTTCATTAAAATGTCACGGATGTGTCTTTTTTTTGTAGTGACATCTATATAACTTGATTATTGTTCATGATTTGGATCGTTACGGCATCACCACATTGCCTCTGCGGATGCTAGATAGGAAAGCGATTAGGCAGCGATTCATAGAGAAAATGATGCAGCGGTTGGAGTTTTTATTCGATGAGGATTTTCTCTTGTATTTGCAAATATTTTACGTGGGCTTTTCCACTATCATGGATCACTTAGCGTGCACAAGCGAGCAATATTTTTCTTACATCAATTCCAGTCTCGGCTGAATTACAGAAGTACCGGGGAAGAGATGTGTGAGTTGGCCCTTAACTCCCCCCCTTCCTTCTTAATTCATCAGACCTCCTAGGGCGGCAAGCACCAGGCGCTTGACCGAAGGGGAGGTTTATGATGATGGCGCTTCGCCGCTGCCGGGCTCAGTGGTTGATGAACCAAGCGCCAACAGCGATGGCTCCCAAGAGAGCAGCTCCTCCGGGACATGGCGCCAATTTCGAGGCTCGGCTCCACCGTGCCGCCGAGACAAGATGAACTCCCGACAGCAGCGTGGACGAGGGCCAGCAGACTTTGAGGGCGCGTCGCTCAAATGCAAGTCTGGTTGGCGAGCCACAGCAAGAAGCTGTAGGATGCCTAGGATTAGCTGGACGAGCAAGCGAGCTCCTCTGAAACAAGTCGACATCAAGAAGGCCGGGGAGGCGAAGAAATAGGGCGACAAGGGCGAAGCTGATCGTCGGCGGCGGCGAGCCTTCTTTGGACACCGGAGGAAGACCTTGTTGCCCGTGGCGGGCGCTTGCCGCCACGCTTAGCAACAGGGCGAGGGGTCGAGAGGCTCGTCGCTGGACAAACCGGGAGTTGGGCGAAGCACAAGGATGCACTTGATGCAATGGCCTGGACCACACGGCAAGGTGGAAGCTGGGCTGGGCGGGAGCAGCTAAAGAGGTGGTCTCAAAGGCGGCCGGAGGGCAGGAAGCGGCTAAGCACGCCAGCCGAATTTGCGGTCGCCATCTCCGACAAGACCAAGCTGCTCTCGAGGCCAACAATTCCATCAACGATCTGAAGTGGTGGACACCTTGGAAGGGCACTTTGGAGGCAAGGCCGTGTGGCGAGACCCTAAACAAAGCTCTTGAGGGCGAGATGCGGTGAAGGATGATGCCGCTGCCCACAAGGACTATGTGAGCAACGTAAATCTGGACCAGCCACCTTATCGATGTTCTGAGAGGCTCACCGCAGCTAGCCTTCATGGGTATGTCGGACATCAAGTACTCCCGGGATGCAAACATAAGTCCCAATGCCGGTGACCTGTTCTTGAGCATATCCTCGGCGCCTAGAGCAGCTCCGCTCTGGCAAGGCAACTATCGGCCAATGAGGCTCGGAAGCTTTGCGGGGCACCCTAACAAGGTGCTCACCAAGGTGGCGTTCTGGAACCCAGCGTAGACTTCTCCAATGCTGTTGGAGAGCTTGCGAACATGCAGACCTCCACGGCTCGAAGGCGTATCAAACCACATCATCATTTCGTCGATGGAATCAAGAGGTTGGAAGGCCAACGCCAGGACTAGCCACCCTGTTTCTCATTACCGCTGCGAGTTCATGCCCAAGACAAGTTTATCTTAAGTTAGAACTGTGGCAACCATTGATGTAATATAACTTTGCAATATTCTGAAACAGTGCGTGTTATCTTCCTGTTTGGCCTTTCTTTGTATGTACACGCCCTACGCTTAGCTGGATAGGTTTGCCAGCGCGTAAACCCGGGCTATGGCGCTTTGAGGAACGGATCCTTAGCAGCCTGCCGGGGGGCGCTTGCTGCCGGCAAGCCACCTTGCCGTTCTCGGCGCAGCCGCTTGAACTATTGGCGGACTCAAAAGCAGAACAACGGCGTTGCCAATAGCGGAGCGGATCCCTTGTGCAGCTTTTCCGCCTGAGGCAAAATCCTTCAGGAAGATAACCCTATGTAAAGGAAGTTTCTCAAGGTTTTGCGTGGCTTAGCTTTTCATTGCCACGCGGATGGTTGTCGTGGCTGCGAGCGACACCACTACCGCTGGCTGATGGCACGGTGATTCGGATGACTTTGACCTCCTCCGCCACGGCATCTACCACATCGCCCGCCTTTGGCTTGGCGGTCAGGACCGACTCGAACCAGGCGGCCGCTGGGGCGCCTTCATCTTCGGTGCCATCACGATGAAGAAATCGATGCACTAACTTCTAGACCAGATTTTCACAACAACCGCCCCCTACAGGCGCCAAAGATGTTGGGAAGCGACACTGTGGGATCGGGGAATCCGTTCTACGGTTGGCGGGGGTGAAGGGCTGCGCAAAAGCGGTCTAGACAATCAGCGAGATTTTTACCGAGGATCGGGCATAAGCGATGTGTAATACCTAGTCCTGCTTATGCATGTATATTTGGTGTTCTTGAGCTCTTGAACTAGCTGCGTGCATTCCCGGTCCAAAAGTCCGAATCCTTCCATAAATGCGCCTCGGGCCTCCTTTTATATGTCAAAGGGCTGCGCCATAGTGGCACACACGGGAGGTGGAAAGTATCTCATGATGTGTACAAGTTGATGGCGACAACTTGTAGGAAAACACATTGTCGCCGCCTATGTGCCCTCTTGCTTTTTGGGGCGGCAACAAAGCTCGTCCGTCCGTCGCCGCCTCGTGCGGCAGCTCGGCCTTGCGTCAAGATGACATGGCATGCAGCGCCACGCTGGTTGGCTGGCTCTTTGTCTTTGGTGCGAGTCTTCACGAAGATCTGCATGCCACCCGGTGTGCCTTGAATTGGCCTAGGGCACCTGCGCTACTGCGTGGGTGCTCGCCTAGTTGGCTGGCTGGTTGCCGCGTTGGAATGGCCGTGGGGCAGTGAGCCTTAGTAGGCGTGGGCTCAGCCATAGCCTGCTGATGCCCGGTAAAGGTCTTCTTTGGGGTCTCTTAGGCCCGGCAAGCATGCTTACCGGGGATCTTCGACCGTCTCCGGCAAGGGTCTTGCCGGGGTCTTTGTCTTCGGTTCTTATTTAGTCTTGCGGGCCCTTGGTCTTCACAAAGATCTGCATGCCATCATCAGGCGCCTCCGAGCCTTGGTTTCGGCGTTGTCGATGGTGCGAGAACTCTCGGGGCTCAAGGGTGGCGGCTCTGTTGGTGTTGGGTAAGTTTCCCAGAGCAAGGCTCTTCGAGGCTATGTAAACCGCCCGGCAAAGTATTTGCCGAGAAATCCATCTTGCCCTTTGCTCTTCATGCCTCTAGCTTGAATGCTGCCTTGGCGGTCTTGTTCCTTCCTTCCTGCTTGTAAAGCATGGCCACTAGTGCGGCTATGACTGCCCATGCACAAGTAAAGGGAGTGCAGAAAGGCCCTACTTTTGTACACAGCCGGAGGCCCCGGGCCTAGGCCACACATAAGCGTGAAGCGTTGTTGGCGAGCCTCGAGCAATCTTGTGGTAGCGTGGCGAGTTTTACCGCATCTATTCTTTACCGGTTGTGCTTCCCCGATCCAGCGTTGAGTGCGTGGCGTGGGGAGTGCGTGCGTCAGGCGGTTGCGGGACTCTTGCATAACCTCGCGGTGAATAGTAAAGAGGCCCACGTCTTCCCCATAAAAAAGAAACTGCGGGGCGCTGCTCATTTACTCCCCGCCTTTTGAATCTTGGAACCGTCGTTCCTCTCTTCCTCTTCAAGCGAAAATCGAGACTCTCGCATTTGTTGCATCTCGCTGCATCCCCATTGCCTTTGATCTCTTGCCCTCTCTCAGCCGTCATGGCGCCCAAGACATGCAAGGGCAAGGGAGGCGGCCAAAACGACGGAGGAAGGGCGCGGAGGCGAGTTGGTGGGCTGCGGTTTAGCATCCTCTTCACCTCGGCGGTCGATGTGCTCACCCTCAGGGACATGTTCAGGCCACATGGGGAAGGGAGGCGTCGGGGCACCACTGCGCGTCGTCTCCGCCTCCTTCGCCGAGACCAAACCCAGTACCCTTTCTTTCCGTCGACTATTTCTCCCTGCGTGCTCTGCCCCCCTTTCTCAGATTTCTTCAGCGACATCATGCACCTCGGTTTCCACCTTCTAGATTTCCACGCCCGAACAACATGGCGTGCATGGACTTCTTTTGCCCATCTTTGGGAGGGCTTTGCGGGTGCGTCCCGGCCGGCGGCTCTTCCACCATTACTTCACCCCTCGCATCCAGCCAGGCGCCATCTGCGGTGTATTACTTGGATCGAGGACCCGAGTAGAGGGCACGTGCACGGAGGTGCCCAGGAAGGATAGGTGGGGCGAGTGGTGGGGCAGGTGGTGCTGGATCGAGGGCGGATCCACAGGAGTTCTCTCGGGTCCGTCGGGCCGTCGGTCCACAACAAGGCTGAGGGTGAGCTCGACGCGATGACAAAGCTCACAGTGCGCCACTACGAGGATCCATCACCTCACCTCGGCGGGCTCACCCTCGAGATGATTGCGGCTGACTTAATCCGCCGCCGGATTGCTACTTGCACAACAAGGGAGGCCGACCTAGGATTTCAGGAGCAGGTGGCGTCATGAGGCTCCACCTCGGCTGAAACACAATTTCCGCAGTCGCAGCGTGCTCATCTTTACAGAGGCTTTTTCGGCTCAAGGTTGGCCAGGCGGAGGGTCGAGAGGACCTGCAAGGCCGAGAAGGCCGACAAGGCCGTCAAGGCTGGCGGGTCTCTGTTTAGGTTGCCCGGCGAGGTGGTCCGTTGAGCAACTACTCTTGCTAGACGCCATCATCGCCATGATGCCGGACTTCAACAGGCACAGCCTCGATCAAACTGGGCGAGCGAAGCGGGCGGGTGCATGCATTCTTTGACAACTTGTCGAGAGAGGTATGTTAAGTGACGAGCCTTTGCTCGTCCACGACACCACTCGGAAGCTGGCGTACATTGCCGCCCGAGCGGCGGAGGCGACACTTGCTAAGGAGGCTAGCGATTGTCGGCACCATGAGCAGGCAGCAGGCCGACACGGCCTGAAGAAAGAGTTCGCCCGGTGGCGGGGTGCGCGGGAAGCCAGCGGTCTTTGTGGCGAGAGCTCTGTGTGTCGAGCGTGGTCGAGGTCGGCGAAGAGGAGGCGATCGGATGATCCCCATGTTGGGGCGTAGTAATTTCAAAAAATACCTCGCTTTACGGGATCATGGTGATGCATAGCAGCGAGAGGGAGTTTGTCCACGTACCCTCGTGGGCTGAAAGCGAGGCGTTAACTGCTAGCGGTTGATGTGGTCGTCGTCTTCACAGTCCGACCAATCAAGTACCAAGCATGGCACCTCCGAGTTCAGCACACGTTCAACTCGATGGCGTCCCTAGAACTCCGATCAGCCCGAGCTTTGAGGAGAGTTCCGTCGACCAGACGGTGTGGTGGCGGCGATGATGTTCTACGGCGTAGGGCATCGCCTAAGCACCGTTACAATATTGTCGAGGTGGACTATGGTGGAAGGGTCACGGGCGAGATCCTCTTGTAGTGGTGGAGTGTTGTAACACCCGGATGTAAACTTCCCATTTTGGCAATATATTAACTTGACCTTCATCCAATTCTTGTGGGTTTTGTCATGCTTGGCCTCATCTTGTTTGGTGATGTGGTTTCTCTTTTCCTTGTCATGCTCAGTTACCATATTGCATTTGTGCCTCTTGTCATCTTGCATTCCATCCTCATCATGTGCTTGCTGTGATCTCTTACATATTATGTTGTTGCATGTTCCATACTTAAAACTTGCATTACCACCTCCTCCTTCTCTTTACTTCCTTCTTTTCAAGTGCTATCTTCTCCTTTTCAATTAATGTTCATCTTCTCCTGCAAATCTTGCTCCATATTATAAACCTCTCTGCCAAATGTCTCCTTGTTTGAAGTTGTTTTGGTCAGGTTTAAAAAATGACACAAGTTTGAATTATATTCAAACTTGTCTTACTTTTCTACCTTTAAAAATGCCCAATGCAATTTATTAAAATAGTGGAGAGTTCCAGGAGTTTGAGGATATTTTCTCTATACTCTAACTCCTCTCCTCTTTTTTCCCTGTGCTTTTCTTTTCTATTCTGTCGGAAATAGAGAAGAGGAGAGCTTGGCCAGCGGCAGCCACACAGGCTCCGGCCTCCAAGCCGGCCCAGCTAACCAGCCCCGCAGCCCGTAGAGCCGCGCCAGCCGCTCGATCCTCTCCTCCTGTCTTCGTGCACCTGCCGCGCACACCCGCTAGATCCTCTCCACGTGGACATACCGGCCCTTCGCGCAGCGTCGCCTGCTCCCGCACCCACCTTTTCCCTCTCCTCTCGCCGTCGTCATGGGGACCCATGAGCAGAGAAGCACAGAGCTCGACCCGTCTCCCTAGCCCCCTACTTATCCTCTCTCTCCTGCCCTCACGCCCCTAGGGTTTCCCTCTTCCTCTCGCTTGCCCCGCCCGGTGAGAAGGACCACCAGATCCATCGCAGCTGCTCGGCCCGAGCAGCCCGAGCGCGCGCCTCGTGCCGGCGTGCTCTCCGGCCACCCCTAACCTGCAGACCGTGTCCATCTTCTTCCCGTCGTCTCTCCTTCCACGGCGTCGACTACTGATCGCGCCGGATCGACAAGTCCCTCGGCGTCCCGGCTTCCTCCTCCTCTCGGTCGAGGAACACGGCAAAGTTGAGCTCGCCGTCGCCGTCGGCCCATCTCCGTCGACCCGTCGTGTCCTAGGGTGAGCTGGGTAACGCACCTACCTCCCCCTTTTCTTTTCATGGTATTTAGGACCCCGTAAGGCTCGGTCGATCCGTGTCTTTGCTGTGCTCCCGGTGCGTCGGCGAAGTCTGAATTTCTTTTTCCTTGTGTGTGTTCTTGCGGCAGCGCGCCCGCACGTTCTCCAGCTTCGGGTCCCCAAGTTCCTCTCTCACACACGCACGCGCCCTGAAGTGCGGCAGCTCCTTGATCTGTTGTAACCCTGCCTCGCCGTGCTCGTCGCCATGGCCGCAGGCTCCTGGCCACACGCACACCCACACATGCACACACGTTCCCTTCCTGCACCGTTCGCACACTGCCCTGCGGATTCCGCACACCCGCCGGCACCTCCTGAGCCCCGCCGTAGAGCGTTGCCTGCATGGCGCCGTCGTCTACTACATTTGGCGGCAGAGTTACTCGTCTGGGTTGATTACCTAAAGGGGCGAAGCCCTTCCCTATCGGTCGCGGCCGCCTAGCCCGGTGGCTGTTGGTGCGAGCCACACCGGGAGACCAGGTTGAATCCCGCCCCCCCTTTTGTTATTTCCTCTGTGGGGACTTGTAACGATGAACTCTATGTGAGAGGGTCCCACCAGTCAACCTCTCAGCGCCCTCCTCCTTCTAGTTTTTTCCTTATCCCCGTTTTCCATTTCTGGATGGCCCTCTCTTTCCTTTTCAGGCAAGTCCATTTCGGACGTTTCCAAATATGGAAGATGCCAATTTGTTACCTACCATTTTAGGCAGGTTTTGTTTTTGTGCATTTGTGATGATTTTTCTACAGCAACCCTAACATATTATATATGTTTTGGGGTAAAAATCCCACCAACTCAGTGGTGGCATTAGTTTCTGCATTTGAGCAAGTTCATGAACATGTCATTTTACATCATCTTTGTTAATGGCAGATTGTGCCATTCTTGTTTTGCTTGTCATTTCCAAACCGTGCATCCGATTCGGTGATCTTTATATCGATTTCAACGAAATCATCTCATCTTTCAGTGGCATACTTGGTTTGCCAAGTTGATGCCTGGTTCATCATTACCTTCGGGCCTTTATCGCATTGCATATCACATCTCGCATATCATGCCATGTTTTGCATCATGTTGATTGTGCATTGCACCGTGATTTATTGTGGTTCCTTTGTTTGTGTTGTTGCTTTGGGTAGAGCCGGAGGCGAGTGCGTGAGCGAGGAACCTGTTGAGAAAGCTTACGAGGATCAAGTTTTCGACAACTCGAGAACATTGCGAGCAAGATGACCATACCCTCGAAATCACTTCTATCTTTGCTATGCTAGTTGCTCGCTCTTTTGCTATGCCTATGCTGCGATGCCTACCACTTGCTATATCATGCCACCTATATTGCCATGTCAGCCCCTAACCATCCTTTTCCTAGCAAACCGTTGATTGGCTATGTTACCGCTTTGCTCAGCCCTCTTATAGCGTTGCTAGTTGCAGGTGAAGCTGAAGTTGTTCCTTGTTGGAACATGGAGATGTTGTTCCTTATTGGAACATGTTTACTTGTTGGGGATATCACAATATATATATCTGCTACAATTAATACATCTATATACTTGGTAAAGGGTGGAAGGCTCGGCCTTATGCACAGTGTTTTGTTCCACTCTTGCCACCCTAGTTTCCGTCATACGGTGTTATGTTCCTTGATTTCGCGTTCCTTACGGTTGGGTGATTTATGGGACCCCCTTGACAGTTCGCTTTGAATAAGACTCGTCGGCAAGGCCCAACATTGGTTTTACCATTTGCCACCTAAGCCTTTTCCCTGGGTTTTCGTGAGCCCGAGGGTCATCTTATTTTAAACCCGGGCCAATGCTCCTTGACGTTGGTCCAAACTAGAGCACCGTCTTGGGACCATTCCTTGGAAACTTGGATTACGTCGGTTCTGTCGCTTAGCTTATCCGGTGTGCCACGAGCGAGATATGTGCAGCTCCTATCGGGATTTGTCGGCACGATCGGCTGGTCTTCTGGTCTTGTTTTATTCTGTCGAAATGTCTTGTAGTCCGGGATTCGAGATTGATCGGGTCTTCCGGTAGAAGAATATCCTTCGTTGACCGTGAGAGCTTATAATGGGCTAAGTTGGGACACCCTGCGGGGTAATATCTTTCGAAAGCCGTGCCGCGGTTATGAGGCAGATGGGAATTTGTTAATGTCGGTTGTAGAAAACCGAAGTTGACCTCAAATAAAATACACATCAACGCGTGTGTAACCGTGATGGTCTCTTCTCGGCGGAGTCCGGGAAGTGAACACGATGTTGGAGTTATGTCGGCGTAAGTAGTTCAGGATCACTTCTGATCGCTACTAGTTTCACGACCGTGCTTTGCTCCTCTTCTCGCTCTCTTTTGCGATGTAGCCACCATATATGCTAGTAAACTTGCTGCAGCTCCACCTTACTACTCTGTCCTTCCTATAAGCTTAAATAGTCTTGATCTCGGGTGTGAGATTGCTGAGTCCCGTGACTCACAGATACTTCAAAACAGTTGCGAGTGCCGGCGATGCGGCGGGTGACTCAACCGAGCTCAAGTGGGAGTTCGACGAGGCGTGGTCGTTACTATGTGTCTTTTCAGATGATCGATAGTGGTGCCCGGTTGGGACGATTCGGGGATCTGTGTAGCATTTGGGGTATCTTCTTTTATTTTGGTTCCGTAGTCGGACCTTGAGTGTACTCGAATGATGGATGTTTATTGATGTCTTTGTGTGAAGTGGCATTGTAAGCCAACTATGTATCTCTTTCCCTTATGTATTACATGGGTTGTGTGAAGATTACCTCACTTGCGACATTGCTTTCAATGCGGTTATGCCTCTAAGTCGTGCCTCGACCGTGGGAGGTATAGCCGCGCATCGAAGCGTTACAAGGAGCTTGCTTGGAAGGCCACCCAAGGCACACAGGAGACAAGGCCTCGGCAAGAGGAGCTTGCCGGGAAGGCCGTGGCGACAAGCTTCGGACGCGACAAAGGCAACAACGCGGCAAGGCGCTTGCAGCGGCAGACTACCACTCTGTTCCTGCGCTCGGCACATCCACCAACGTGTCATACAGGACCTTTCGGTAGCAGCGTGGCAGAAGGCTGTCTTGGCCAGCGGAGCAGCGATGATGCGGCGCTGATAAGATTGCCATCGTGGCAGCGGTGGCGTCCCTGACGGTCCCTGTTTGCACTATTTGGGCGACGTAGATGGGCATTTAATGCCTTTGTCCCCTGCCGTCGGGGTTAGGTATGATACCTTTGTACAAGTAGTTGTACCAACCGCTATTCCTTTTCCATTTTTCCCTTGTCTCGTTGCCACCTGTCGGAGACCCTTGAGCATATAAAAGGAGGCCCATGCATAGCGTGGGGGGTTGGAGAGGTTGGAAACCAGAAAACACTCACGCTAGGTCTCGTTAGCGGTGGCGTATCTTTGTAGCACTCAGCGCCCTAGCAAGAACTCAATATACTCAGACATGTAGCGGTAGGAGTGTTATCTTCCGGAGAGCTCGAAGCTGGGTAAACTGCTCGTGTGTGCCGCCTCGATCTGCTCTTCGTGCGATCTCTGCCCCGCCCGAACGAAAGGGCTCGGTCCGCCCGGTCCGTGGGTGTTAAGTGGGCGGATCAGCTTCCCGACAGATGCACCTCTTAATCATTCACTTCTCGCTATTCATTTGTCTGAGAGTCTGAAGATATCTCAGAAGGCTCGTCTTTTCTTCCAAGATCTGTTCAAGTTATTTGGAGATTATTATCTCATTCAAGCCATTTAATTCAACCGGTGCAACCTCTCTTTAAAATTGTTCAACGGTGTTTTCTTTTGAGTGGGCCCTAACCCACAGGTCTTTTCCCAGGATCTTACCTGACTCTTCTAATTTTCCCGGAGCTATTCCCAAATTCTTTTCGGAGCTTGACGTAAGAATGAATTATCATCAGTCATATTCCTTCTCCGAGACCGCTTTCAAATTCTTCTCATTGTTGGATCAACCTCTTTGTTTTTCATTCTCCCGGAGTGTATCAACAACTCTTGGTGGTGTTTCTCATCTTCTTTCTCAACACAGAAGACCGAAGAAGTGTGTCCTCTAAATCTTGGTCCGTTCTCTTGAAGATTCATGGTTCTAGCTTCATGCCATCCTCATAATTGTTTTGATTGTGACAATTCTTTTCACCCATCCGGAGCATTTCATGAGTTGTTTCCATTTCTTTCCTCCGAAGGTCATCATGTCATAATTCTTCATTCTCAGCGTGTAGCTACCATTCTCCAAATCTTACCGGCGAATCATTCAAATATCCTCTAACCAGTTCATGATCTCTTCATTCTCTTGTATATAAATCCCCTCAAGTATCTTCATTCGTTTTCCAGTTCTTCCCGGTGAATTGTGCCTTTGCTACGTTCATATTCTATTCTTATGGTTGTTCGTTCAAGATTTCACTTCCTTCATTATCATATTAATTCATTCGTTGTTTCCAAATTCCACGGCGGTTCCATCAATACCTTCTCAAGTTTAGCTATCTCTATCCTTAATCCCTCAAGAAGAATAAGTAGTATGCCAAATCTGTTACTTGTCTTCAATTTAAATTGGTGAAGGATACTCATAACGTAATTCTTATTATTTTTTCATCCAAGTGATCTAGTTTCTTCTTTCGAGTTGTTCATCATGTCACATTCTCGGTTCGAGTTGATTCACCTTTCTTTTCGGAGTTCCAAGTTTTCGGCATTATCTCATCGTGAAGCTCCTTCTAAATCATCGCAAGGCTTCACCTGTGTTTTCAACTTCTCTTTATTTTATCATCCTTTTATTACGGAGTTCTTCATGGAGGCTCTACATGGTGGTTAAGTCAAGGATTCTTTTCATTCTGCAATTGTTCTTCAAGATTTCTCTCGAAGTTATGATCCGCCAAGCTATACTCTAAAATAAACATGGTGTTCAACACATGTTTTGTTTTGAGAGCTCAAGTATTCTTCATCTTGCATTCCAAAGTGCAATTCTTTCTACCTTATCTTTTGAGGTGGTGTTATGTCACTCTTGACAATTTCCTTCATGTTTCATGATTCACATGTTGTCAAGAATGAGATATTTTAAATCCACCAATCTCTTCGTTGGAGTCATCTTGTGTCATGTTTCAGCTAAAGCCTTCCCTAAGGAATGTTGCTATTGTGGTGCTTATCAATGATCCAAGTTATCTCTCTATCCACTCAGCGAAAGAAGTTTTTTTCATCTCTTCTTTGATCTCAAACAAGCAATTGTTTTTCGTTAGTGGCAGAATTTCACCTCAAGTGTTGAGATGTTTCCATAAGCCCACTACAAGCTTATTCTTTTCGTTGTTGGTTTTCCAACAACTCCGTTATAACCTTCTTGGAAGGGTGCTTTCCAAGCTCATTTGAGGCGAAGTTGGCATTTTCTTCTCCATTCTTTTATTCCAATGATCTATCTTCTATTCTTTCTTAGGAGGCATTGTGATGTTACTCTCTTGACCCATCATCTCATTTTGCAAATATCATGTTCTTTTCCTTGCTTACCCGTTTAACAGAGTGTTATGTCCTCTGCTCAAGTTCTTTCATCTTATCAAGTTTTGCCTCCCTTCTCAACCGTAGTGCGGTCGGAAATGTTTCTTACCCCTTGTGCGATATTTCAATTCGGAGGCGTGTGTTGTTGATTTCATCAAATATCCTCTGATCTTGTGAAGTTCATGTTCAATTCCTTCCATTTACAGTCGGAGTACTGCCCAAATTATATCATTCTTCCTCTCTCATCTTGTTTTAACCGGAGTGTTTTCAACTTTGCTCATCTTCGTTGTTTTCTTTCTTTCATACTGCTCAACCTCTCAAGCTTCGTGGTTTCACTCTTTTGTCAAGAAGCAACTTTGTTTTACCTCTTCCTCTTCTATTTCTCTCCGGTGCCATCCCTAGATCTCGGGATGAGATCCTCTCATAGTGGTGGAGTGTTGTAACGCCCCGGATACAACTTTCCATATTCATAACTCCAACTCTTGCCTTTTCCGGAGATGCAATATATTATTTCCTTCGTGGTTGGGTTTCGTCTTTTGTTTTGCATTTTGTTCATGTCTTGCATCTCATCTCATGGCGTCATGTGCATTGCATCCACATGTTTTCATAAAGCTTTCACCCATTCGTAGTTGTCGTGTCCCCCTTGCTTTCGTTGAACGTTCCGAGACCAATCGGGTTTTCGCTTCCCTCTTGACCGCGACCACCTAACCTCTCTTGCCAGCTCGCAGCCCCCTCGTGTGCGTCCGAAACTTGCTCCGAACCCGAACCGCTCAGTCATAACCGTTGCATTCAGTTCATCTCCTAACATCTATAAAACAGCTCTGTTTTCTCTTTTGGACTCTCTAACCCATTTATTCCGAACCATCCGATTTCGATCGGATGATCCAAACTCATCTCCCCTTCTCCTTGTCCATTTTTAGACCAAACCCTAAATCCTAGGACATTTGTCCCCCCTAGCCGCCACCCACTCACCAAATCCCCCTCGGGATCCATCCCTCCCCAATCATCGCTCGCCCCTACAGCCTCCAGATCCCCTCTTCCTCGGGATCTCCCCCGCTCCAAATCAGCAGCCACCACCTTCCCCTCCTCGATTTTGCCACCGATCCAACCAGCCACTCCTCTCGATCCACCAACCACAGCGCCTGCAGCCTCCTCTACCTTTTCCCCACCGCCGGCAAACAGCATCAGCAACCAGGCCGCCCCGCCTCCTCTTCCCCGGCGTTCTTTGCCTCGCGGGAAGCATCCCGAGCGGAGCTTCGTCCATGGCGATCGAGTTGCCATCTCCCTCCTCCTCGTCGACCCGCCGATTCCCTGCAGATACAGCCGCGTGCCTCCTCTGTGCCAAGGCCGCGGCCTCACCTCGCGTCTCCCCGGTGCATCCGCTTCGATCCGGCGGGGAACAGGACCCCGCTGTCCCCGTTGTCTGCATCTCTTCCGGCGAGCACCACCAGGTTGTGGCGCCCCTGCCTTCCATCTCTCCCTTCCGCTCTCCTCTCTCACTCACGTTTCTCTCTCTCCCTCTCTGTGTTCAGCGCCGGGCATGGAGCCCCGATGCCCAGGAGCTTCGTCCTCGACCCGAGCTGGCCCGGATCCGGCCCTCTCCGACGCCCCCATCGTCGGGCTGCCAAGTCCCTTGCCTCGTCCGCATCTGCCTTGTCGTTGCCGCAAGCTGCGTCACTGCCTCCCTGCTTCGCCCTATTTCGGCCTCGTCCTCGTCGAGCAGAGAACGAGCGCACTCCGTGCGTTGACCCGCGCCTGGGCCACCTCCCCTTCGCCTGTTGGTCAAGGCCCAGTCGTGCCAAGATCCGGCCTGCCTGGCCTCCAGCTCCACCGACTGGGCTTAGCCCATGGTGAGCCACCCCAAGCCCAGCTCCCCAGCAGATTTCGGCCCGATGTAGTTTTTTACCTGTCTGCGATTTTAGCATTATCCACAGGAAACCTATTTTACAGAAAAGTCCCTCTAGATCATGCATTTAATAACTCACAATTGGTGCATCGGATTAAAATGATTTAAAGATGTAAAATGCTTAGAATTTTGTGTAGATTAATAATATGCCACTTTCGTCCATGTTTAAAATGTTTAAAATGCTGTTTGTTTAAATTTTCTTAAATGCCATGCTAAAATGATTTATTTCATAACTAAATAACCGTAGCTCGGTTTTAAATAAACTTTATATGTAAATGGGGTGGGAAAATGCCTATTTTAACATGGTGCACTTTATTTTGCTGTTTACCAACATTAAAATTGTGTTTAGGACAGAACAGTACCAAATCCAACATATGCACATGAGGATTTTCCGGAATTGTTGTTTGTTGTTTCCGGCCTCATTTAGAATTGCCTAGATAGGTAGTTTTGTTATGTTTCACCTCTTGCCATGTTAACAACATTTAATCTTGTCATGCATCATACTTGATTGTGCAACATGCCTTGTTCATGTGTTGTGTGTTTACCATGTTGTTTGCTTCTTTCCGGTTTGCTTCTCTCATTAGCTTTGGTTTCGTTCCGGAGTTGTGAGAATTCGTTCGAATATGTCCGGTTGTCTTTTTCATGGACTCGTTCTTCTACCTAGCGGGATTTCAGGCAAGATGACCGTCACCCTGGATGTCATTACTATCACTGCTATGCTAGTTGCTTCGTTCTATCGCTATGTTGCGTTACCCACCACTTGCTGCTCAAGCCTCCCAAATTGCATGATAGCCCCAAACTGTTGTCACCCTTCCTAGCAAATCGTTGTTTGGCTATGTTACCGCTTTTGCTCAGCCCCTCTTATAGCGTTGCTAGTTGCAGGTGAAGATGAAGATTGCTCCATGTTGGATTATGTTTATGTTGGGATATCACAATATCTCTTATATTATTAATGCATCTATATATTTGGTAAAGGGTGGAAGGCTCGGCCTTATACCTGGTGTTTTGTTCCACTCTTGCCGCCCTAGTTTCCGTCATGTCGGTGTTATGTTCCCGGATTTTGCATTCCTTACGCGGTTGGGTGATTTATGGGACCCCCTTGACAGTTCGCTTTGAATAAAACTCCTCCAGCAAGGCCCAACCTTGGTTTTACCATTTGCCGCACCACCACCTATACCCTTTCCCTTGGGTCGGCCAACCCGAGGGTCATCATTATTTAGCCCCGGGCGGTGCTTCTCTAAGTCTGATTGAATGAGGCAGGCCGGGGGCCACCTCGGGAACAACTCGAGGGCTGGTTTTACTCGTAGGCTGACCTATCTGGTGTTGCCTTGAGAACGAGATATGTGCAGCTCCTATCGAGATTGTCGGCGCATCGGGCGGCTTTGCTGGTCTTGTTTTACCATTGTCGAAATGTCTTGTAAACCGGGATTCGAGTCGATCGGGTCTTCCGGGAAGGAATATCCTTCGTTGATCGCGAGAGCTTATCATGGGCTAAGTTGGGACACCCCTGCAGGGTTTGAACTTTCGAAAGCCGTGCCCGCGGTTATGTGGCAGATGGGAATTTGTTAATATCCGGTTGTAGTAAACTTGAAGTAAACTCTTCTAAAATACACCAACCGTGTGCGTAACCATGATTGTCTCTTTTCGGGGTTGATTGAGAGGAGAACACGGTTTTTGGGTTATGTTTGACGTAAGTAGGAGTTCAAATCACTTCTTGATCATTACTAGTTGATGATCGCTTGCTTAGCTCCTCTTCTCGCTCTTATTTGCGTAAGTTAGCCACCATACATGCTTAGTCGCTGCTGCAACCTCACCACTTTACCCCTTCCTTACCCATTAAGCTTTGCTAGTCTTGATACCCATGGTAATGGGATTCTGAGTCCTCGTGGCTCACAGATTACTACAACAACGATTGCGAGTACAGGTTATCACGATGATCATGACGCGAGAGCAATGTTTGCTTGTTTTGGAGTTCTACTTCTTCTTCGATCAGGGGATAGGTCCCAGGTCGGCAGCCTGGGCTAGCAGGGTGGATGTCGTTTGGGATTCTGTTTGTGTTTCATCCGTAGTCGGATGGTGCTCTTATGTATGATGATGTTGTATTCGTGTGGCACTGTATGTCTCTTGTATGTATCCCCATCTATTATGTAATGTTGATGTAATGATATCCACCTTGCAAAAGTGTATCAATATGCGGTTCTGTCCTTGGTGGGACCTTCGAGTCTCTTTAGGATAGTATCGCATATTAGGAGTGACAACGGTGGTCCTGTTCATTGGCAGGGGTGTGGTGTACCGCAAAACGGGACTCCACGGGATATTGTTCATCTCCACCGTCGACCTCCTCCAGCCTCCACGGGCTACCGTCGACCTCCTCCAGCCTCCACGGGCTCCTGTTCATCCAGCCTCCACCACGCGCTACTCCACGGGCTACTGTTCAACCACCCCTCCACTGTCTACTGTTCATCCAGCCCTCCACACCCCGGGGTCCTGTTCAACCACCCCTCCACGGGCACCCCTCCACCATCTATTGTTCATCCAGCCCTCCACACCACGGGGTCCTGTTCATCCAGAGGCAACGCCACCGCTCCTCTGTTCATCCAACCCCCCATAGCGCTCACTGCTCATCAATCGGCCGGCTTGATTAGCAGCGAGAGCGAAGAATCGCTCAATCGAGTTGATTAACAGCCATCGATCGATCGCTCGGGTTCGATGTCGTAGCTTCAAAGGCTGTCGCTCGGGTTGATTAGAGCCCAACGCCTCGCTCGGGTTGATTAGAGCTAACGCCTCGCTTTTGCAGCGTGTACGTGTATGAGAGAAATGTGCATTGCTCGGCCCCCAACCTCCCACCGTAACCGGGAAATCCCTGAAATTTTCCTCCCCCTCGCTTCTACCACGGTTTTTTCCGTCATGGACGGCCCAAAGAATGTCATGCAGCTGCGTCTCCGGCCCGCCCAGGACGAAAAGCCCATTTTCTGTCATGATTTTTTGTCATAGAAGTAGGAGCCCACCACATCTATGATGATACCGGGTTTTGTCACAATTATCGTCATAGAAGTGTCATATGTATGACAGAATTTTTTTCGTTCGGCCCAAAATGTCACGGATGTGTCTTTTTTTTGTAGTGACATCTATATAACTTGATTATTGTTCATGATTTGGATCGTTCTGGCATCACCACATTGCCTCTGCAGATGCTAGATAGGAAGGCAGTTAGGCCGCGGATTCATAGAGAAAAATGATGCCGCGGTTGGAGGTTTATTCAGTGAGGATTTTCTCTTGTATTTGCAAATATTTTCGTGGGCTTTTCCACTATCATGGATCACTTGACGTGCACAAAGAACAGAGCAATATTTTTTCTTCTGTCAATTCCCAGTCTCGGCTGAATTACCGGGGGGTACCAGGGAAGAGATGTGTGAGAGTTGGCCCACTTAACTCCCCTTCCCCTTCCCTTCTTAATTCATCAGCCTCCTAGGGCCGGCAAGCACCAGAGCGCCAGCCGAAGGGGAGGTTTATGATGATGAGGCGCTCGCCGCTGCCGGGCTCCAGGTCGTTGATGAACCAAGCGCCAACAGCGATGGCTCCCAAGAGGAGCAGCTCCTCCGGGACATGAGCGCCAATTTCCAGAGGCTCCAGGCGCTCCACCGTGCCCGCCAGGACAAGATGAACTCCCAGACAGCAGTCGTGGACAGGGCCAAAGCAGACTTTCAGGAGCGCGTCGCTCAAATGCAAGTCTGGTTCGGCGAGCCCTGGCAAGAACTGTAGGATGCCTAGGATTAGCTGGACGAGCAAAAGCGAGAGCTCCTCCTGAAGCAAGCTGACATCAAGAAGGCCCAGGAGGCGGCGAAGAAATAGGACGACAAGGACGAAGCTGATCGTCGGCAGCAGCAGGCCTTGCTGGACACCCAGGAGGAAGACCTTGTTGCCCGTGAGCAGGCGCTTGCCGCCACGCTTCGCGGCAAGGACGAGGAGGTCGAGAGGCTCGTCGCACAGCAAACCCGGGAGTTGGAGCAGAAGCACAAGGATGCACTTGATGCAATGGCCCTGGACCACACCGGCAAGGTGGAGAAGCTGGAGCTGGAGCGGGAGCAGCTAAAGGAGGTGGTCTCAAAGCTGACGGAGGACAGGGAAACGGCTAACCGCACTTCGGCGAATTTGCAGGTCGCCATCTCCGACAAGACCAAGCTGCTCTCCGAGGCCAACAATTCCATCAACGATCTGAAGCTGAAGCTGGACACCTTGGAAGGGGCACTTTCGGAGGGCAAGGCCCGTGACGAGACCCTAAACAAAGCTCTTGAGGACGAGATGCAGCTGAAGAAGGATGATGCCGCTGCCCACAAGGACTATGTGAGCAACGTAAATCTCTGGACCAGCCACCTTATCGATGTTGCTGAGAGGCTCACCAGGCAGCTAGCCTTCATGGGTATGTCGGACATCAAGTACTCCCAGGATGCAAACATAAGTCCCAATGCCAGGCTGACCCTGTTCTTCGAGCATATCCTCGACGCCCTAGAGCAGCTCCGCTCTAGCCGGGCAACTTATCTGGCCAATGAGGCTCAGAAGCTTTGCCGGGGCACCCTAACCAAGGTGCTCACCAAGGTAGCGTTCTGGAACCCCAGCGTAGACTTCTCCAATGCGCTGGAGAGCTTGCCGGAGCATGCAGACCTCACGACGCTCGAAGAGCGTATCAAGCCCATCATCAGCTACGTCGATGGAATCAAGAGGTTGGAAGGCCAGCGCCAGGACTAGCCACCCGTTTCTCATTACCGCTGCGAGTTCATGTCCAAGACAAGTTTATCATAAGTTAGAACTGCGGCAACCATTGATGTAATATAACTTTGCAATATTCTGAAATAGTGCATGTTATCTTCCTGTTTGGTCTTTCTTTGTATGTAAACGCTCTACGCTTAGCTGGATAGGTTTGCTGGTGCGTAAACCCGGGCTATGGTGCTTTGAGGAACGGATCCTTAGCAGCCTGCCGGGGGGCGCTTGCTGCCGGGCAAGCCACCTTGCCATTCTCGGCGCAACCACTTGAACTGTTGAGCGGACTCAAAACAGAACAACGACGTTGCCAATAGCGGAACGGATCCCTTGCGTGCAGCTTTTCCATACAAGGAGCAAAATCCTTCAAGGAAGATAACCCTATGTAAAGGAAGTTTCTCAAGGTTTTGCGTGGCTTAGCTTTTCATTGCCACGCGGATGGTTGTCGTGGCTGCAGACGACACCACTCGCCTGGCTGATGGCACCAGAGTGATGCAGATGACTTTGACCTCCTCCGCCACCAGCATCTACCCTGTCGCCCGCCCGCACTGGCGCGGTCAGACCGACTCCAGACGAGCCGGCCGCTAGGGCCGCCTTCATCTTCGGTGCCATCACGATGAAGGAGTCGATGCACTAACTTCTAGACCAGATTTTCACAACAACACGCCCCCTACCTGGCGCGCCAAAGATGTTGGGGAAACGACACCTGTGGGATCCCGGGGAATCCGTTCTACGGTTGGCGGGGGTGAAGGGCTGCGCAAAGAGCAGGTCTAGACAATCAACGCGAGGGGATTTTTACCCAGGATCGGGCCGCAAACGATGTGTAATACCCTAGTCCTGCTTGTCTGTGTATATTTGGTGTTCTTGAGCTCTTGAACTAGCTGCCGTGCATTCCCAGTCCAAAAAGTCCGAATCCTTCCATAGTACGCCTCGGGCCTCCTTTTATATGTCAAAGGGCTCGCCATAGTGGCACACAGGAGGTGGAAAGTATCTACAGTGTACAAGTTGATCGCCTGACACTGTAGGAAAAACACATTTAATGCGCCGCCTATGTGCCCTCTTGCTTTTTTGGGGACGGCAACAAAGCTCGTCCCGTCCGTCGCCGCCTCGTCTGGCTCCGACGCACGTCCAAGATGACATGGCATGCAGCGCCACGCTGGTTGGCTGGCTGCTGTGCTGGTGACAGAGTCTTCACGAAGATCTGCATGCCACCACGCAGGTGTCTGCTTAGTTGGCCTAGGAGCCGCACGCTACCACGTAGGTGCTCGCCTAGTTGGCTGGCTGGTTGCCGCGTTGGAATGGCCGTGGGGCAGCAGAGCCTTAGTAGGCGTGGGCCTGGCCATGGCCCTGCAGATGCCCCCGGTAAAGGTCTTGCTGGGGTCTCTTAGGCGCCCCCGGCAAGGGCCTTGCCGGGGATCTTCGGCCGTCTCCAGCAAGGGTCTTGCCAGGGGTCTTTGTCTTCTGGTTCTTATTTAGTCTTGCAGGCCCTTGGTCTTCACAAAGATCTGCATGCCATCATGCAGGCGCCTCCCGAGCCTTGGTTTCGACGTTGTCGATGGTGCGAGAACTCTCAGGCTCAAGGGTGGCGGCTCTGCTGGTGTTGGGTAAGTTTCCCCGACAAGGCTCTTGCCGGGGCTATGTAGGCCGCCCCGGCAAGGGTGTTGCCGAGGGAAATCCATCTTGCCCCTTTGCTCTTCATGCCTCTAGCTTGAATGCTGCCTTGGCGGTCTTGTTCCTTCCCTTCCTCTGCCCCGCCAAGCATGGCCACTAGTGCGGCTATGACTGCCCATGCACAAGTAAAGGGGTACAGAAAAGGCCCCTACTTTTGTACACCGACAGGAGCCCCCGGGCCTAGGCCACACATAAGCGTGAAGCGTTGTTGGGCGAGGCCTCGAACGGTGCGCGGGCGCGCGTGGCAGAGTTTTTACCGCATCTATTCTTTCGCCAGTTGTGCTTCCCCACGATCCGCGTTGAGTGCGTGACGTGGGGGTCGTGCGTGGAGCGGTTGCAGGACTCTTGCATAACCTCGCGGTGAATAGTAAAGAGGAGGCCCACGTCTTCCCCATAAAAAAGGAAACTGCAGGGCCGCTGCTCATTTACTCCCCACGCCTTTTCGAATCTTGGAACCGTCGTTCCTCTCTTCCTCTTCAAGCGAAAATCGGAGCTCTCGCATTTGTTCGCCATCGCTGCATCCCCATTGCCTTTGATCTCTTGCCCTCTCTCAGCCGTCATGGCGCCCAAGACATGCAAGGGCAAGGGAGCGGCCAAAGACGACGGAGGGAAGGAGGCGCCGGAGAGCGAGTTGGTGGAGCTGCGGATTTAGCGCATCCTCTTCACCTCGACGGTCGATGTGCTCACCCTCAGGGACATGTTCAGGCCCCTGTGGGGAAGGGAGGCGTCGGGGCACCCTGCACGCGCATCGTCTCCGCCTCCTTCGCCGAGACCGGCCCAAACCGGTACCCTTTCTTCGTCGACTATTTCTCCTGCGTGCTCTGCCCCCCTTTCTCAGATTTCTTCAACGACATCATGCACACCTACGGTTTCCACCTTCTAGATTTCACGCCGAACACTGTGGCGTGCATGGACTTCTTTGCCCATCTTTGGGAGGGCTTTGCCGGAGTGCGTCCCAGCACGACGCTCTTCCACCATTACTTCACCCCTCGCATCCAGCCAGGGGCGCCATCTGCGGCTGTATTACTTGGATCCCGAGGACCCAGAGTAGGGGCACGTACCTGGAGGGTGCCCAGAAGGATAGGTGGGACGAGTGGTGGGGCCGGTGGTGCTGGATCGAGGAGGCAGATCCACAGGAGTTCTGCCGGGTCCGTCGGAGGCCGTCGGTCCACAACAAGGACTGGGGTGAGCTCGACACTGATGACAAGAAGCTCACGGTCGCCACTACCAGGATCCATCACCTCACCTCGGCCGGGCTCACCCTCGAGATGATTGCGGCTGACTTAATCCGCCGCCGGATTGCCCCACTGCACAACAAGGGGAGGCCGACCTAGGATTTCAGGAACGCGGCTGACGTCATGAGGCTCCACCTCGGCCTGAAACACAATTTCACAGTGCTGCAGCGTGCTCATCTTTACCAGAGGCTTTTTCGGCTCAAGGTTGACGAGGCCGGAGGGGTCGAGAGGACCTGCAAGGCCGAGAAGGCCGACAAGGCCGTCAAGGCTGGCGGGTCTCTGTTTAGGTTGCCAGCAGGAGTGGTCCCGTTGAGCAACTACTCTTGCTAGACCGCCATCATCGCCATGATGCCGGACTTCAACAGGCACAGCCTCGATCAAACCTGGGCCGAGCCAGAAGCGGAGCGGGTGCATGCATTCTTTGACAACTTGTCAGAGAGGTATGTTCGTGACGAGCCACTGCTCGTCCACGACACCACTCAGGAAGAGCTGGCGTACATTGCCGCCAGGGCGGAGGAGGCGACACTTGCTAAGGAGGCTAGCAGTGTCGGCACCATGGACGACGAGGCCGACACGGCCACAGAAGAGAAAGAGTTCGCCGAGTGACGGGGTCTGCCGGGGAAGCCAGCGGTGCTGGCGGCGAGGCTCCTGTTGTCGAAGACGTGGTCGAGGAGTCGGCCGAAGAGGAGACTGATGCGGATGATCCCCATGTTGGGGAACGTAGTAATTTCAAAAAAATACCTACGCACACACAGGATCATGGTGATGCATAGCAACGAGAGGGGAGAGTTTGTCCACGTACCCTCGTAGACTGAAAGCGGAAGCGTTAGCACAACGCGGTTGATGTAGTCGTACGTCTTCACAGTCCGACCAATCAAGTACCAAACGCATGGCACCTCCGAGTTCAGCACACGTTCAACTCGATGACGTCCCTAGAACTCCGATCCAGCCGAGCTTTGAGGGAGAGTTCCGTCAGCACGACGGTGTGGTGACGACGATGATGTTCTACCGACGTAGGGCATCGCCTAAGCACCGTTACAATATTGTCGAGGTGGACTATGGTGGAGAGGGTCACCAGACACGGCTAAAAGATCCAAGAGATCAATTGTTGTGTCTATTGGGTGCCCCTCTCCTCCGTATATAAAGGGGGGACGAGAGGGCCGGCCAAGGGGAGGAGGCACGCCCAAGGGGGAAGTCCTACTCCCACCGGGAGTAGGACTCCTCCTTTTCCTATTTGGAGAGGGAGAGGGAAGGAAGAGGAAGGAGGGAGGAAGGAAAGGGGGGCTGGCCCCCCTCCCAATTCAGATTGGGCTTGGGAGGAGGCGCCCCCTCCCTTGCTCCTTTCCCCTCCTTTCCACTAAACCCCATTAAGGCCCATATACCTCCTGGGGGGTTCTGATAACCTACCGGTGCTCCGGTATTATCCCGATCTCACCCATAACCATTCCGGTATCCAAATATAGTTGTCCAATATATCGATCTTTACGTCTCGACCATTTCAAGACTCCTCTTCATGTCCGTGATCACATCCAGGACTCCGAACTACCTTCGGTAAATCAAAACACATAAACTCATAATATAACCGTCATTGAACTTTAAGCGTGCGTACCCTATGGGTTCGAGAACTATGTAGACATGACCGAGACACGTCTCCGGTCAATAACCAATAGCGGAAACTGGATGCTCATATTGGCTCCTACATATTCTACGAAGATCTTTATCGGTCAAACCGCATAACAACATACGTTGTTCCCTTTGTCACCGGTATGTTACTTGCCCGAGATTTGATCATCGGTATCTCAATACCTAGTTCAATCTCATTAGCGGCAAGTCTCTTTACTCGTTCTGTAATACATCATCCCGCAAATAACTCATTAGTTGCAATGCTTGAGAGGCTTAAGTGATGTGCATTACCGAGTGGTCCCAGAGATACCTCTCCGACAATCAGAGTGACAAATCCTAATCTCGAAATACGCCAACCCAACAAGTACCTTCAGAGACACATGTAGAGCACCTTTATAATCACCCGGTTATGTTGTGACGTTTGGTAGCACACAAAGTGTTCCTCCGGTAAACGGGAGTTGCATAATCTCATAGTCATAGGAACATGTATAAGTCATGAAGAAAGCAATAGCAACATACTAAACGATCAATGCTAAACTAACAGAATGGGTCAAGTCAATCACATCATTCTCCTAATGATGTGATCCCGTTAATCAAATGACAACTCATGTCTATGACTAGGAAACATAACCATCTTTGATTAACGAGCTAGTCAAGTAGAGGCATACTAGTGACACTCTGTTTGTCTATGTATTCACACATGCATCATGTTTCCGGTTAATACAATTCTAGCATGAATAATAAACATTTATCATGAAATAAGGAAATAAATAATAACTTTATTATTGCCTCTAGGGCATATTTCCTTCAGTCTCCCAATTGCACTAGAGTCTATAATCTAGATCACATCGCCATGTGATTTAACATCAATAGTTCACATCACCATGTGATTAACACCCATAGTTCACATCGTCATGTGACCAACACCCAAAGGGTTTACTAGAGTCAATAATCTAGTTCACATCACTATGTGATTAACACCCAAAGAGTACTAAGGTGTGATCATGTTTTGCTTGTGAGAGAAGTTTAGTCAACGGGTCTGCCATGTTCAGATCCGTATGTATTTTGCAAATATCTATGTCAACAATGCTCTTCTCGGAGCTACTTTAGCTAATTTCTCCCATTTTCAATATGTATCCAGATTGAGACTTAGAGTCATCTGGATCAGTGTCAAAACTTGCATCGACGTAACCCTTTACGACGAATCTTTTGTCATCTCCATAATCAAGAAACATATCCTTATTCCACTAAGGATAATTTTGACCGATGTCCATTGATCTACTCCTAGATCACTATTGTACTCCCTTGCTAACCTCAGTGTAGGGTATACAATAGATCTAGTACACAGCATGACATACTTTATAGAACCTATGGCTGAGGCATAGGGAATGACTTTCATTCTCTTTCTATCTTCTGTCGTGGTCGGGCTTTGAGTCTTACTCAATTTCACACCTTGTCACACAGGCAAGAACTCTTTCTTTGGCTGTTCCATTTTGAACTACTTCAAAATCTTGTTAAGGTATGTAATCATTGAAAAAACTTATCAAGCGTCTTGATCTATCTCTATAGATCTTGATGCTCAATATGTAAGCAGCTTCACCGAGGTCTTTATTTGAAAAACTCCTTTCAAATACTCCTTTATGCTTTCCAGAAAATTCTACATTAATTCCGATCAACAATATGTCATTCACATATATTTATCAGAAATGTTGTAGTGCTCCCACTCACTTTCTTGTAAATACAGGCTTCACCGCAAGTCTGCATAAAACTATATGCTATCAACTCATCAAAGCATATATTCCAACTCCGAGATGCTTGCACCAGTCCATAGATGGATCGCTGGAGCTTGCACACTTTATTAGCATCCTTTGGATCGATAAAACCTTCTGGTTGCATCATATACAACTCTTCATCCAAAAATCCATTCAGGAATGCAGTCTTTACATCCATTTGCCAGATTTCATAAAATGTGGCAATTTTCTAACATGATTCGGACAGACTTAAGCATCGCTACGAGTGAAAAGGTCTCATCGTAGTCAACTCCTTGAACTTTGTCAAAACCTTTTTCGACAAGTCTAGCTTTGTAGATAGTAACACTACTATCAGCGTCCGTCTGCCTCTTGTAGATCCATTTATTCTCAATGGCTTGCCGATCATCGGGCAAGTCAATCAAAATCCATACTTTGTTCTCATACATGGCTCCCATCTCAGATTTCATGGCCTTAAACCATTTTGCGGAATCTGGGCTCATCATCGCTTCCTCATACTTTGTAGGTTCGTCATGGTCAAGTAACATGACCTCCAGAATAGGATTACCATACCACTCTGGTTGACCTACAAGGTTTGGTAGTAACTTGATCTGAAGTTTCATGATCATCATCATTAATCTTGCTCACTAATTGGTGTAGGCATCACTGGAATTGATTTCTGTGATGAACTATTTTCCAATTCAGGAGAAGGTACAATTACCTCATAAAGTTCTACTTTCCTCCCACTCACTTCTTTCGAGAGAAACTCCTTCTATAGAAAGGATCCATTCTTAGCAACGAATAACTTGCCTTCGAATCTGTGATAGAAGGTGTACCCAACATTTTCTCTTGGGTATCCTATGAAGACGCACTTCTCCGATTAGGGTTTGAGCTTATCAGGTTGAAACTTTTTCACATAAGCATTGCAACCTCAAACTTTAAGAAATGACAGCTTAGGTTTCTTGCCAAACCATAGTTCATATGGTGTCGTCCCAACGGATTTAGATGGTGCCTTATTTAACGTGAATTTAGCTGTCTCTAATGCATAACCCCAAAACGATAGTGGCAGATCGGTAAGAGACATCATAGATTGCACCATATCTAATAAAAATGCAGATTCTGACGTTCGGACACACCATTACACTGTGGTGTTCCAGGTGGCGTGAGTAGTGAAACTATTTCACATTGTTTTAACTGAAGGCCAAACTCGTAACTCAAATATTTGTCTCTGCGATCAGATCGTAGAAACTTTATTTTCTTGTCACGATGATTTTCCACTTCACTCTGAAATTCTTTGAACTTTTCAAATGTTTCAGACTTATGTTTCATCAAGTAGATATACCCATATCTGCTCAAATCATCTGTGAAGGTCAGAAAATAACGATACCCGCCGCGAGCCTCAACACTCATCGGACCGCATACATTAGTATGTATTATTTCCAATAAGTCAGTTGCTCGCTCCATTGTTCCGGATAACGGAGTCTTATTCATCTTGCCCATGAGGCATGGTTCGCAAGCATCAAGTGATTCATAATCAAGTGATTCCAAAAGCCCATCATCATGGATTTTATTCATGCGCTTTACACCAATATGACCTAAACGACAGTGCCACAAATAATTTGCACTATCATTATTAACTTTGCATCTTTTGGCTTCAATATTATGAATATGTGTATCACTATGATCGAGATCCAACAAACTATTTTCATTGGGTTGTACGACCATCGAAGGTTTTACTCATGTAAACAGAACAACAGTTATTCTCTGACTTTAAATGAATAACCGTATTGCAATAAACATGATCAAATCATATTCATGCTCAACGCAAACGCCAAATAACATTTATTTAGGTTTAACACTAATCCCGAAAGTATAGGGAATGTGCGATGATGATCATATCAATCTTGTAACCACTTCCAACACACATCGTCACTTTACCCTCAACTAGTCTCTGTTTATTCTATAACTCCTGTTTTGAGTTACTAATATTTAGCAACCGAACAAGTATCAAATACCCAGGGGCTACTATAAACACTAGTAAGGTACACATCAATAACCTGTATATCAAATATAGCTTGTTCACTTTGCCATCCTTCTTATCTACCAAATACTTGGGGTAGTTCCGCTTCCAGTGACTAGTCCCTTTGCACTAGAAGAACTTAGTCTCAGGCTTAGGTCCAGACTTGGGCTTCGTCACGAAAGTGAAAACTTGCTTGCCATTCTACATGAAGTTCCCTTTCTTTCCCTTTGCCCTTTTCTTGAAACTAGTGGTCTTGTTAACCATCAACACTTGACGTGTTTCTTGATTTCTACCTTCGTTGATCTCAGCATCACGAAGAGCTTGGGAATCGTTTCTGTTATCCCTTGCATATTATAGTTCATCACGAAGTTCTAGCAACTTGGTGATAGTGACTAGAGAACTTTGTCAATCACTATCTTATCTGGAAGATTAACTCCCACTTGATTCAAGTGATTGTAGTACCCAGACAATCTGAGCACATGCTCACTGCTTGAGCTATTCTCCTCCATCTTTTAGCTATAGAACTTGTTGGAGACTTCATATCTCTCAACTTGGGTATTTGCTTGAAATATTAACTTCAACTCCTGGAACATCTCATATGGTCCATGACGTTCAAAACGTCTTTGAAGTCCCGATTCTAAGCCGTTAAGCATGGTGCACTAAACTATCAAGTACTCATCATATTGAGCTAGCCAAACATTCATAACGACTGCATCTGCTCCTGCAATGGGTTTGTCACCTAGTGGTGCATCAAGGACATAATTCTTCTGTGCAGCAATGAGGATAAACCTCAGATCACGGATCCAATCCGTATCATTGCTACTAACATCTTTCAACTTAGATTTCTCTAGGAACATATCAAAAATAAAACAGGGGAGCTATAACACGAGCTATTGATCTACAACATAGACATGCTAATACTACTAGGACTGAGTTCATGATAAATTTAAGTTCAATTAATCATATTACTTAAGAACTCCCACTTAGATAGACATCCCTCTAATCATCTAAGTAATCACGTGATCCAAATCAACTAAACCATAACCGATCATCACGTGAAATGGAGTAGTTTTCAATGGTGAACATCACTATGTTGATCATATCTACTATATGATTCACACTCGACCTTTCAGTCTCAGTGTTCCGAGGCCATATCTGCATATGCTAGGCTCGTCAAGTTTAACCTGAGTATTCTGCGTGTGCAAAATTGGCTTGCACCCGTTGTAGATGGACGTAGAGCTTATCACACCCGATCATCACGTGGTGTCTGGGCACGACGAACTTTGGCAACGGTGCATACTCAGGGAGAACACTTTTATCTTGAAATTTAGTAAGAGATCATCTTATAATGCTACCGTCAACCAAAGCAAAATAAGATGCATAAAGGATAAACATCACATGCAATCAATATAAGTGATATGATATGGCCATCATCATCTTGTGCTTGTGATCTCCATCTCCGAAGCACCGTCATGATCACCATCGTCACCGGCGCGACACCTTGATCTCCATCGTAGCATCGTTGTCGTCTCGCCAACTATTTCTTCTACGACTATCGCTACTGCTTAGTGATAAAGTAAAGCAATTACAGGGCGATTGCATTGCATACAATAAAGCGACAACCATATGGCTCTTGCCAGTTGCCGATAACTCGGTTACAAAACATGATCATCTCATACAATAAAATATGGCATCATGTCTTAACCATATCACATCACAACATGCCCTGCAAAAACAAGTTAGACGTCCTCTACTTTGTTGTTGCAAGTTTTACGTGGCTGCTACGGGATGAGAAAGAACCTTTCTTACCTACGCATCAAAACCACAACGATAGTTCATCAAGTTAGTGATGTTTTAACCTTCTCAAGGACCGGGCGTAGCCACACTCGGTTCAACTAAAGTTGGAGAAACTGACACCCGCCAGCCACCTGTGTGCAAAGCACGTCGGTAGAACCAGTCTCGCGTAAGCGAATGCGTAATGTCGGTCCGGGCTGCTTCATCCAACAATACCGCCGAACCAAAGTGTGACATGCTGGTAAGCAGTATGACTTGTATCACCCACAACTCACTTGTGTTCTACTCGTGCATATAACATCAATGCATAAAACCTGGCTCTGATACCACTGTTGGGGAACGTAGTAATTTCAAAAAAATTCCTACACACACATGATCATGGTGATGCATAGCAACGACAGGGGAGAGTGTGTCCACGTACCCTCGTAGACCAAAAGCAGAAGCGTTAGCACAACACAGTTGATGTAGTCGTACGTCTTCACGATCCGACCGATCAAGTACCGAACGCACGGCACCTCCGAGTTCAGCACACGTTCAACTCGATGACGTCCCTCGAACTCCAATCCAGCCGAGCTTTGAGGGAGAGTTCCGTCAGCATGATGGTGTGGTGATGATGATGATGTTCTACCGACGCAGGGCTTCGCTTAAGCACCGCTACAATATTGTCGAGGTGGACTATGGTGGAGAGGGGCACCACACATGGCTAAAAGATCGAAGAGATCAATTGTTGTGTCTATGGGGTGCCCCTCTCCTCCGTATATAAAGGGGGGAGGAGAGGGCCGGCCAAGGGGAGGAGGCGCGCCCAAGGGGGAAGTCCTACTCCCACCGGGAGTAGGACACCTCCTTTTCCTATTTGGAGAGGGAGAGGGAAGGAAGAGGAAGGAGGGAGGAAGGAAAGGGGTGGCGGCCCCCTTCCCTATTCGGATTGGGCTTGGGGGCGCCTCCTCCCTTGCTCCTTTCCCCTCCTTTCCACTAAACCCCATTAAGGCCCATATACCTCCCAGGGGGTTCCGATAACCTCCCGGTGCTCTGATATTATCCTGATCTCACCCGGAACCATTCCGGTATCCAAATATAGTTGTCCAATATATCAATCTTTACGTCTCGACCATTTCGAGACTCCTCGTCATGTCCGTGATCACATCCGGGACTCCGAACTAGCTTCGGTACATCAAAACACATAAACTCATAATATAACCATCATTGAACTTTAAGCGTGCGGACCTTATGGGTTTGAGAACTATGTAGACATGACCGAGACATGTCTCCAGTCAATAACCAATGGCGGAACCTGGATGCTCATATTGGCTCCTACATATTCTACGAAGATCTTTATCGGTCAAACCGCATAACAACATACGTTGTTCCCTTTGTCATCGCTATGTTACTTGCCAGATATTCGATCATCGGTATCTCAATACCTAGTTAAATCTCATTACCGGCAAGTCTCTTTACTCGTTCCGTAATACATCATCCCGCAACTAACTCATTAGTTGCAATGCTTGCAAGGCTTAAGTGATGTGCATTACCGAGTGGGCCCAGAGATACCTCTCCGACAATCGGAGTGACAAATCCTAATCTCGAAATACGCCAACCCAACAAGTACCTTCGGAGACACCTGTAGAGCACCTTTATAATCACCCAGTTATGTTGTGACGTTTGGTAGCACACAAAGTGTTCCTCCGGTAAACGGGAGTTGCATAATCTCATAGTCATATGAACATGTATAAGTCATGAAGAAAGCAATAGCAACATACTAAACGATCAAGTGCTAAGCTAACAGAGTGGGTCAAGTCAATCACATCATTCTCCTAATGATGTGATCCCGTTAATCAAATGACAACTCATGTCTATGGCTAGGAAACATAACCATCTTTGATTAACGAGCTAGTCAACTAGAGGCATACTAGTGACACTCTGTTTGTCTATGTATTCACACATGTATTATGTTTCCAGTTAATACAATTCTAGCATGAATAATGAACATTTATCATGAAATAAGGAAATAAATAATAACTTTATTATTGCCTCTAGGGCATATTTCCTTCACCCCCAACCTCGGGGAGAAAACGCATCCTGTGGCGGGCTAGCTCCGTCAAGCCGATCCGGCCCGGCAAGACCACGCAGCGGCAATGGGCACAGGAGCAGCCCATGCGCTAGACGAGGGCCGCGGCGATGAAGGCGGCAGAAGCGAAGAAGATTGCGGCCGCCGCCTCCTCCTCGTCCAAGCGGATGATGACCCACAAGTATAGGGGATCTATCGTAGTCCTTTCGATAAGTAAGAGTGTTTAACCCAACGAGGAGCAGAAGGAAATGTCAAGCGATTTTCAGTAAGGTATTCTCTGCAAGCACTGAAATTGTCGGTAACAGATAGTTTTGTGATAAGGTAATTTGTAACGGGTAACAAATAATGAAAGTAAATAAGGTGCAACAAGATGGCCCAATCCTTTTTGTAGCAAAGGACAAGTGAGGGAGCCCTGGATTAGGGGGTGTCCGGATAGCCGGACTATAACCTTTGACCGGACTCCTGGACTATGAAGATACAAGATTGAAGACTCCGTCCCGTGTCCGGATGGGACTTTCCTTGGCGTGGAAGGCAAGCTTGGCGATACGGATATGTAGATCTCCTCCCATTGTAACCGACTCTGTGTAACCCTAGCCCTCTTCGGTGTCTATACAAACCGGAGGGTTTTAGTCGGTAGGACGAACAACAATCATACCATAGGCTAGCTTCTAGGGTTTAGCCTCTCTGATCTCGTGGTAGATCTACTCTTGTACTACCCATATCATCAATATTAATCAAGCAGGAGTAGGGTTTTACCTCCATCGAGAGGGCCCGAACTTGGGTAAAAACATCGTGTCCCTTGTCAACTGTTACCATCTGCCTAGACGCACAGTTCGGGACCCCCTACCCGAGATCCGCCGGTTTTGACACCGACATTGGTGCTTTCATTGAGAGTTCCTCTATGTCATCATCTTTAGGCCCGATGGCTTCTCCGATTATCAACAACGATGCGGTCCAGGGTGAGACTTTTCTCCCCGGACAGATCTTCGTATTCGGCGGCTTTGCACTGCGGGCCAATTCGCTTGGCCATCTGGAGCAGATCGAAAGCTAGGCCCCTGGCCATCAGGTCAGATTTGGAAGTTTGAACTACACGGCTGTCGTCCGCGGAGACTTGATCTTCGACGAGTTCGAGCCACAGCCGAGCGCGCCGCGCTGTCACGATGGGCATGATCTAGCTCTGCCGCCGAACAGTGCCCTGGAGGCCGCACCCGTATCCGCTCCGACCCTTAGCTCGGAGCCGACTACGCCAATCGAGGACAGGTAGCTGGACACCGCCTCGGGGGCTGCAATCTCTACGGCGATCTAGCCGAACACCAGCCTTGTCCTCTGCGAAGCTCATGACTCCAAGGTGCCGGACTCCTCTCTGGACTCCGAACCTTCCGCGCCCCTGCCGATCGAATCCGATTGGGCGCCGATCATGGAGTTCGCCGCCGCAGACATCTTTCAGCACTCACCCTTCAGCAACATTCTGAATTCACTAAAGTCTCTCTATTTATCAGGAGAGCCCTGGCGGGACTATGGTCAGCAAGGTTGGGATGCAAACGACGAAGAAATTCAAATCCCACCCACCACCCTCTTCGTAGCCACTATCGATGATTTAACCGACATGCTCGACTTCGACTCCGAAGACATAGACGGTATGGACGATGATGTAGGAGACGAACAGGAACCTGCGCCTATAGGGCACCGGACAACCACCTCATCTCACGATGTATACATGGTGGACACACCTAAAAGAAATGAGGACGAGGAACAAAGGGACGCAACGAGGGATCGTTCCCTCGAAAAGCAGTCAAAATGGCAGCGTAAGCGCCGCCCCAAACCCCACTTCAACAGAGACAGCAGCCATACAGACCCAGCCACAGAGCAGGGCGAGCCGGCGGACGACGAACATGCCATCAAGCAACCGTCCAAACAGGGCAACTTGGATAAACAAACCGAACAACCCGTCCCCGGAGAAGATAACAGTCCGGACGACCTCACGCCGGACAAATTGTTGGAGCAGAAGAACCTCCACAAAAGGCTCGTCGCCACTGCGCGTAGCCTGAAAAAGTAGAAGCGGAAGCTCAAAACAGCGGAAGATGCACTCAGAATTAGATGGAGCAAAGTACTCAGCACCGCAGACAAATACGGGGACAGTCGCCACACATAGAGCTATCCGAAGCGAAAATTACTGCCGGAATTTGATGAGGAGGCTTTAGAGCCCCCGCAATCAAAAAATAAGGAAGTCACCCGGTCGGATAAACAACCCCATGGCCAACATAGAGCGGCAAACGGCGCCGCACCCAAGCCAGCACGCGAACCACCCAAGGATCCGCATCACAAAGATGGCCCAGCCAGATCTATCTACGGGCCAAGAAAGCAAGCTCTAGAAAGCAATGCAACACAACAAATATCCGAACAACATGGCACACCCAAGTACAAGGGTGCCGCACACCCCCTATGTTTCACCGATGAGGAGCTAGACCATGAATTTCCAGCGGGATTCAAGCCCGTAAACATAGAGGCATACGACGGAACAACAGACTGTAACACCCCGGACGTAACTTTCCATAATTGTAACTCCAACTCTTGCCATTTTCGGCATTGTGATATGATATTCCCTCCGTGGTTGGGTTTTTCTTCATTTTGCATTTTGTCCATGTCATGCATTTTCATCATGTCATCATGTGCATCGCATTTGCATACGTGTTCGTCTCATGATTCGAGCATTTTTCCGTTGTCCGTTTTGCAATCCGGCACTCCTATCTCCCCGCGGCCCTTTTACGTTTTTCCGTAAAGGGTACTAAACCTTCTCGGAATGGACGAGGTTTGTCAAGTGGCCTTGGTATACCACCGTAGACCACCGGTCAAGTTTGGTCATTTGGAGCTCGTTTGGTACTCCAGCGGTTAACCGCACTCTCATGAAGGCCTCTTTTAAGTTGCAGCCCAACACCCTCCAAAATAGTCCAATAACCCATCTAAGTAACTTCCATGCTCTCCGCCGTTCGATCACGATCGTGTGGGCGAAAACTACACCTCATTTGGACTCTCCTAGCTCCCTCTATGCCTATTTATACACCTCCCCCGTCCAAATCCGGGTCTTCTTCCCGAAACCCTAAAATTCCTCCCGGCCCCCGCCGCCCGCCTTGCCGGCCGCCCGCCCGCCCGCCCTCGCCGGCCGGCGCCGTCGCCGCCTCGCCGCCTCCTCGCCTCCACCGCCGCGCCACCCGGCCTCGCCGCGCCGCCAGCAGCCAGCGCCGCCTGGCGCCGCCCGGCCCCCCTCCCGGCGGCCACCTCCTCGGCCCGGCCCGCCTCTTCTCCTCTCCGCGAGGAACCACCGCCGCCGCCGCCCTCGGTCCGGATCCCGGATCCCGATCCGGATCTCAGCCCGTTGACTTTCTCCCCCCCTCAATTTCTTCCAAGTATTTTGCATCCCTGTGTTATTTTGTGGCATTTTTAACGTAGCATAACTTTGCATCTGTAGATCCATTTTGCGCGTTTAATATATCAAAATGTTCGTCTCGAAGAGTAGATCATTTCATCTCATTGCATCATTTTCATTTGAGCTCATCTTGATGCCCGAAATGCTGTTGGAAGAGGGCTATGTGATGTTAGTTTCTGTTTCTTAACAGAACTTGCACTTTTGTTATTTTTGCTATGATTGATGTGTGCACCCTATGTTTTTGAGTCCTACATGTGTTTTGAAATATACCATGCCATCTTTACAGGGGTGTATGCCATGTATTTTTGTGATCTATGTGGTGACTAGCACAAGCATGCAAAGTAGGTGTCCTGATGTTGCTGATTTCAGCTCTGTTTTACTGATATTTTGATGCCATGTTAACTTGATGCTACCGAGAGATCCATGCATATTTTGAGATACTTCAGTAAGGATGTTTTGTTAAACATGTCTTGCTCTATCCATAAATGCCTTTGTTTTTAATTATGGAGTGCCATATCTTGAGTCAACCGAGCTCTACTTTTGCTATCAAATGTTTCCTGGCAGATTGTTTACATGTTATTCAATTTTGCCTAGGTTGTTGTGGTTGATCCGTGTATGCTATGTTATCGTTCTTGCCATGTATGTCTTCTATGCCATGTCTTCTTGATGTATGTATGTTTAGTTTTTCATATAAGGCTCTGTAGTGAGTGCATTGAGCTTGTAAACATGCCTACTTGTTATCAGTTTTTGACATGCCATGTTGCTGAATCTGTTAACGAAACTTTCAATATTGACATGGGTGTTACTATACTTTCTGATCCTTTTTGGCTTATGGTCAGTAAGGGACTTTTGTTCTATGCTTTGAGTAGATTCATGCCATGCCTTATTGTGCTATTATAAGTTCCTGTAGCATGTAGTTTTGTTGCTCTGAACATTGCAACCTGATGCTGTTTTTGCAATGCCCAGCCTGATATTTTGTGCACTTTTGCCATGCTTGTTTGAACCTGTTATGATGTGATTTAGCCATAGCTCAGTGTTCATCTTTTGTCAAGAATCTTGTGTAGATCACTGCCATATACTTTGTTGGTACGTTTGGGTGCAGTAGCTTAATTTATTGTTGCTTGCTAAGTGGCATCATGCTGTTAATGGCAGATTTGTGCCATTCTTGTTTTGCTTGTCATTTGCAAACCGTGCATCCGATTCCGGTGATCTTTATATCGATTTCAACCGAAATCATCTCATCTTTCCAGTGGCATACTTGGTTTGCCAAGTTGATGCCTAGTTCATCATTTTCCTTCCGGAGCGCGCATACGCATTGCATATCACACCCCGCATATCATGTCATGTTTTGCATCATGTTGCTTGTGCAGTGCACCATGATTTATTGTGGTTCCTTTGTTTGTGTTTTGCTTTGGGTAGAGCCGGAGGCGAGTACGTGAGCGAGGAACCTGTTGAGAACGCTTACGAGGATCAAGCTTTTGACAACTCGAGAACATTGCGAGCAAGATGACCATACCCTCGAAATCACTTCTATCTTTGCTATGCTAGTTGCTCGCTCTTTTGCTATGCCTATGCTGCGATGCCTACCACTTGCTATATCATGCCACCCATATTGCCATGTCAGCCCTAACCATCCTTTCCTAGCAAACCGTTGATTGGCTATGTTACCGCTTTGCTCAGCCCTCTTATAGCGTTGCTAGTTGCGGTGAAGTGAAGGTTGTTCCTTGTTGGAACATGGAGATGTTCTTCCTTGTTGGAACATGTTTACTTCTTGGGGATATCACAATATATATCTGCTATAATTAATGCATCTATATACTTGGTAAAGGGTGGAAGGCTCGGCCTTATGCCAGTGTTTTGTTCCACTCTTGCCACCTAGTTTCCGTCATACCGGTGTTATGTTCCTTGATTTCGCGTTCCTTACGGTTGGGTGATTTATGGGACCCCATGACAGTTCGCTTTGAATAAGACTCGTCCAGCAAGGCCCAACTTTGGTTTTACCATTTGCCACCTAAGCTTTTTTCCCCGGTTTTCGCGAGCCCGAGGGTCATCTTTATTTTAACCCCGGACCGGTGCTCCTTCGAGTGCTGGCCCGAACTAGAACCCTCAGGCAGCCCCTCAAGGAAACTTGAGGTCTGGTTTTAGTTGTATGGACTGCTCATCCGGATGTGCCACGAGAACGAGATATGTGCAGCTCCTATCGGGATTTGTCGGCACAATCGGGCGGCTTTGCTGGTCTTGTTTTATTCTGTCGAAATGTCTTGTAGTCCGGGATTCGAGATTGATCGGGTCTTCCGGTAGAAGGAATATCCTTCGTTGACCGTGAGAGCTTATAATGGGCTAAGTTGGGACACCCTGCAGGTAATATCTTTCAAAGCCGTGCCCATGGTTATGAGGCAGATGGGAATTTGTTAATGTCGGTTGTAGAAAACCGAAGTTGACCTCAAATAAAATACACATCAACGCGTGTGTAACCGTGATGGTCTCTTCTCGGCGGAGTCCGGGAAGTGAACACGGTGTTGGAGTTATGTCTGACGTAAGTAGTTCAGGATCACTTCTTGATCGCTACTAGTTTCACGACCGTGCTTTGCTCCTCTTCTCGCTCTCTTTTGCGATGTAGCCACCATATATGCTAGTCGCTTGCTGCAGCTCCACCTTACTACTCTGTCCTTCCTATAAGCTTAAATAGTCTTGATCTCGCGGGTGTGAGATTGCTGAGTCCCCGTGACTCACAGATACTTCCAAAACAGTTGCAGGTGCCGACGATGCCAGTGCAGGTGACTCAACCGAGCTCAAGTGGGAGTTCAACGAGGAATGTGGTCGTTACTATGTGTCTTTTCCAGATGATCAGTAGTGGTGCCCAGTTGGGACGATTCGGGGATCTGTGTAGCATTTGGGGTATCTTCTTTTATTTTGGTTCCGTAGTCGGACCTTGAGTGTACTCTGAATGATGGATGTTTATTGATGTACTGTGTGAAGTGGCGACTGTAAGCCAACTATGTATCTCTTTCCCTTATGTATTACATGGGTTGTGTGAAGATTACCTCACTTGCGACATTGCTTTCAATGCGGTTATGCCTCTAAGTCGTGCCTCGACACGTGGGAGATATAGCCGCATCGAGGGCGCTAAGTTGGTAATCGAGCCTTCCCGACTTAGGAGCCCCTACTTGATTGTTTCTTTGGCGTTGTTGAGTCTAGAATGGAAAATGTTTTGAGTCTTAGGATTATATATATCGGAGAGTAGGATTCTTTTTACTCCCGGTCCCTTAAATCGCTCTGTGAGGTCTCTGACGAGAGTTTTGACTCTTCTCTCCTCAAATTTCACTAAAAATTTTTAGGATCACGCTGGTATCTTGGGATCGTTCGATGGTTTTGTGACGAGAACATTGTTCTTGGTGCCTCGACATTTAGGGGTTGTGGCGGTGTCCCGGGAGTTGAGCTCCGAGGTGTTGTCGTCACAATTTTATCGCTGATTCGGAATACGAGTTTTGCCGACATCGAAATCTCTTTTGTGCAGTTGTTGGTGAGATAACCCGATAACCCGAGATTGGGCGAGCTCGAGTATTGCCATGACTTGTATAACGGATGCTTTTGAAGGTCGAGGTACACGATTTCGAGGATTTCTTGGTTATGTGTTGACGGATGGATACAATGGATCTAGGTATTGTTAGTTTGGGTGATATATTTTGTGTCCCTCAGATCCCCAACACCAGATTGCATAACCAGAAAGTTTCGGAGTTTATAGGTGGGAATTCTAGAAGCTTACGGGATATCTTTCCGGCGGATGTATGATTTGAGATTGGGGTTCAACGTCTAGTGGTCCGCCCATTCACGGTCGATTCTGGTCGCGAGGCGTCTTAAAGAATCCTTGGCTATGCTGATTCGGGGCGTCTTGTTTGTCATTCGTGGCGTCCTCTATCGTCGTGTCCGTGTGGGCCCCACCACGAACACTTTGGGCGTAAATCTCTATCATGTGTTTGTTCGGCTCATTCTAGAAGCCAATCTTTTGTTTTCGTTGTGATATTCGATTTGTTTCTAAGATGATGTTGTTTCCATATCTTTATCTAAGTGGCTTCTCACCTTAATGGACGTGTGATGATTAACTTTGGAATTCATTCGTTCATTCTTGTTCGAATGTTTATTGTAAAGACTATATGTTGCAATTTCTATCCGTTGATTTCAACTTGACTATTTGTCTATCAAGTGCTAACGGATGTCACCCTCTTCAGGATGGCTCCGCCAACGCATGTGAATCCGGATCGCAATGATGGGGATCAGTCGAACCCTCCACCTCCACCTCCGCCTCCGGAGGCCTGGCAAGCTATTATGGCAGCCACCAATGCCAATGCTCAGATGATTTTGCAGCTATTGCAAGAACGTACTCAAGGGCAAGGCAGTCAAGGAAATCAAGGTCAAGGCAACAACCAGCCACACTTTGCTACTCTCAGTCAGTTCCTCGCTAATCAGCCGAAGTCTTTCAGTTTCTGTGTCGAGGCCACAGACGCTGACGATTGGCTTGTGGACATCTGCAAGCATTTTGATTGTAGCAATGTCAGACCTGAGGACTTTGTCAAGTTTGCATCGTTTCAACTCAAGGACCAAGCTGCTGAGTGGTACCAGCAATACAAAGATTCCAGAGGAGGTCGTGTCATTACAGGATGAGTTCGCCGAGATTTGAGCTCACCACATTCAAAAGTGTTGTTGAGAGCAAGCGTGAGGAGTTCCGCAATCTCAAGCAAGGCAACATGTCTGTCTATCAATACAATATCCAGTTCGAAACTCGCTCGTTTTGCTAAGCAAGGCGTTCCTGATGAAAAGAGTATGATCTATCAATTCAGAGGTGGTCTGAGAGAAGATCTACAATTAGCTCTTGTGCTTTGTGAGCCAGAAAAGTATGATGAATTCTACAACATGGCATGAAGCAAGAAGCTGCCCAGCTCAAATGTGAGGCTTCTAAGAAGAGAATCAGGATGCAGATTCAGTCTTCTTCTTCCTCTCAAGTGGCAGCTAAGCAGCAGAAGTTCTACCTTCCTCCTCCTCCGTTCCGTCGGCCTTATCACAGAAGAACTCAGGTGGCGTGGATCTTCCCACCCACCCAACCCAGCTATCGAACAAGTCTAATTCTCAAGCTCCAAGGTCAAGTGCTCCTTACCACCGTCCGCTCTCGAGGTGACTTGCAACAAATGTCGCCAGAAGGTCACTATGCGAACAAGTGCTTCAACCAGAGGCGCCTTCCGCCTCCTCCTCTGTGAAATCTTCCAGCAATGCGGTGGTCAAGCATAATCCAAAGCATGCCAAGGTCAATATGATGAATGCAGCTCAAGCGGAGGAATCTTCCGATGTGATAATGGGTAATCTTCCGATTAATGATATTCCTGCAAAAGTCTTATTTGATCTTGGTGCATCGCATTCTTTCATGTCATATCCTTTTGCATGAAGCACAATGTTGACACGTAGATTCTGTCCAAAGTTATGCAAGTTGTTTCTCCGGAAGGCTTATGAATTCTAGTTTGGTTGCTCTAATGTATCTATCAAGATGGGCGATTATAGATTTCTGGCTAAACCAATTGTCCTTGGTGACTCGGATATTGATCTTATTCTCGGAATGGGTGGCTTTCTCAGCACAAAGCTCAGCTTGATTGTGCTGCTGGGAAATTCAATTGACTCACTCTTCTAATGATGTGATCATCTATGCGCTTCGTGATGAAACCATTGGTTGTTTTCTCTCAATGAGAAGGGCGAATTGGATGCTATCTCTCGATTCCAAATCGTTTGTGAGTACCAAGATGTCTTTCCGGAAGAGCTTCGGGTATGCCTCCTCATCGCCCGCTTGAGTTCGTTATCGATCTTGAGCCCGCATCGAACACGTTTGCAAGCGTCCTTACAAGCTTGGACTGATGAGCTGAAGGAATTGAAGAAGCAGCTCGATGAACAAGAGCGTCTGGTTTGATCGGACCGAGTTCATCTCCTTGGGGTTGTGGTGTTCTTTTGTCGAGAAGAAGGATGGCACGGAACGACTTTGCGTCGATTACCGTCCATTGAATAAGAAGACAATCAAGAACAAGTATCCACTTCCCAACATCAATGAGCTGTTCGAGCAACTCAAAGGTGCTAAAGTGTTCTCCAAGCTTGACCTTCGTATGGGGTATCATCAGATTCGCATTCGTGAACAAGATATTCCCAAGACAACATTCGAACAAGCTTTGGTTCTTATGAATATCTTGTCATGTCTTTCGCCTTGTCAATGCTCCTCCAACATTCTCTCGGATGATGAACTTCATATTCAACCCCTACACCAATGAATTCGTTTTGGTCTATCTTGATGATATTTTGGTCTTCTCCAAGAATAAGAAGGATCATGCCAAACATTTGCGATTGGTGCTAGACAAGCTCGAGAGTATCAATTCTATGCGAAGTTCTCCAAATGTGAATTTTGGCTTGATGAAGTACTTTATATTGGTCATATCATCTCCGCCAAGGGCATCGCTGTTAATCGAGAAGGTGTCCGCAATTGTGAATTGGGAACCTCCTCGAATGTCAAGCAGCTCCATGATTTTCTTGGTCTTGCAAGCTATTGCAAGATTCGTTGAGAACTTCTCCAAGATTGCAAAGCCTCTTTCCAACCTCCTCCGAGAAGAATGTGAAGTATGTCCGGTCTCCCGAGTGTGACGTTGCTTTCAATACCCTCAAAGAGAAACTCGTCACAGCTCTGTCTTGACTCCTCTGATGAATCCAAGCCATTGAAGTTTTACGTGATGCTTCTCTTCAAGGTCTCGGTGCTGTGTTAATGCAAGATAAGAGAGTTGTGGCTTATACCTCTCGCCAGATTGAAGCCCAACGAAAGAACTACCCCACTCACGATCTTGAGTTGGCGGCAGTTGTCCATGCATTGATAACGTGGAGACATCTCTTGTCGGGAAGGAAAGTGGACATTTTCACCGATCACAAGAGTCTCAAGTATATCTTCACTCAACCCAACCTCAACCTCGAGCAGACTCGATGGGTGAAATGATTCAAGAGTACAACCCAAGTATTGAATATACTCGGGCAAGGCCAATGTCATTGCAGATGCTTTGAGCGGGAAGGCTTATCGCAGCAGTCTAATCCTCAAGCCCTTCCAACCGGATCTCTGTGAAGCTTTCCATAAGCTGAATCTTCAAGTTGTTCCTCAAGGCTTTCTTGCCAACCTCATAGTCTCTCCTACTTTGGAAGATCAGATTCGTGAGGCTCAACTTCGGATACCATGGTGAAAAAGGTGAAGCGTGGTATCGACAAGGGCATTTCAAGTACAAGTGCTTCCACATTGATGACAAAGATACTCTTTTCTTCGAGGACCGGATTGTGGTTACTAAGGGTGATCTGAGAAAAGTCATTATGAACGAGGCTCACAATTCGCTTCTATCCATTCGTCCTGGAAGTACGAAGATGTACCATGACCTCAAGCAGTCATATTGGTGGACGCGAATGAAGCGAGAAATTGCTCAATTTGTGAATGAGTGTGATGTCTGCAGAAGAGTGAAAGCAGAACACCAAAGACCAGCTGGTCTCCTCCAACCTCTTGCTATTCCAGAATGGAAGTTTGATCATATTGAAATGGACTTCATGACTGGATTTCCAAAGTCCAAGCGTGGAAATGATGCTATCTTCGTTGTCATTGACAAGCTTACTAAAGTGGCTCATTTTCTTCCTATCAAAGAATCTATCACAGCAGCTCGGTTGGCGAGCTATACACCTCGAGGATTGTCTCCTTGCGGCTTTCCACAAGTGATCTCTTGAGACCGTGGCAGCATCTTTACCTCCAAGTTTTGGGATTCTTTTCGAAGGCCATGGGCACCAACATTCGTTTCAAAGACAGCTTTCCATCCTCAAACAAGTGGCCAAGTCGAGCGAGTTAATCAAATCCTTGAAGATATGCTCGGGGCTTGTGTCATTTCTTTCGGTATGAAGTGGGAAGATTGTCTTCCATATGCCGAGTTCTCCTACAACAACAGCTTCCAAGCGAGTTGGGCAAGGCCCAATTGAAATTCTCTATGGCGAAAGTGCCGTACTCCTCTAAATTGGTGCGAGACAGGTGAACGCCAACTTCTTGGCAATGACTTGATCACGAAGTATGAAGAAATGTGCAAAGTCATTCGTGAGAATCTCAAAGCGCGCAATCGCGCGGAAGAGCTATTATGATGATAAGCACCGTGATGTGGCTTTTGAAATCGGAGACCATGTCTACCTCCGCGTCTCTCAATGAAAGGCACTCGTCAACCCGGTATCAAAGGAAGCTTGCCCCTAGATCGTGGGTCCTTTCAAGATCATTGGCAAAAGAGGCGATCTCGCCTATCAACTTGAGCTTCCTCCAACTTCGCAAGCGCACGATGTGTTTCACGTGTCACAGCTTCGCAAGTGCTTCAAGACTCTGAACGCACTATCAACCCGAAGAAATTGACCTTCAAGAAGATCTCTCTTATCATGAGCACCCGTTGCTATTCTTGAAGAAACCGGCGCAAGACTCGCAACAAGTCAATCAAATTCCTGAAAGTGAAGTGGTCACACCATTCCGACCGAGAAGCCACACGGGGCGCGAGGATCACCTCCGTTCGAATATCCGGAGTTCTTTCGGTCCTAGATCTGGGGACGAGATCCTCTTGTAGTGGTGGAGTGTTGTAACACCCCGGACGTAACTTTCCATAATTGTAACTCCAACTCTTGCCATTTTCGGCATTGTGATATGATATTCCCTCCGTGGTTGGGTTTTCCTTCATTTTGCATTTTGTCCATGTCATGCATTTTCATCATGTCATCATGTGCATCGCATTTGCATACGTGTTCGTCTCATGATTCGAGCATTTTTCCGTTGTCCGTTTTGCAATCCGGCACTCCTATCTCCTCGGCGGCCCTTTTACGTTTTTCCGTGTGCGGGTACTAAACCTTCTCGGAATGGACCGAGGTTTGTCAAGTGGCCTTGGTATACCACCCGTAGACCACCGGTCAAGTTTGGTCATTTGGAGCTCGTTTGGTACTCCAGCGGTTAACCGTGACTCGCGAAGGCCTCTTTTAAGTTGCAGCCCAACACCCTCAAAATAGTCCAATAACCCATCTAAGTCACTTCCATGCTCTCCGTCGTTCGATCACGATCGTGTGGGGAAAACTACACCTCATTTGGACTCTCCTAGCTCCTCTATGCCTATTTATACACCTCCCCGTCCAAATCCGGGTCTTCTTCCCGAAACCCTAAAATTCCTCCCGGCCCCCGCCCGCCCACACCAGCCACCCCGCCGCCCGCCCTACTTGGCCGGCCGGTCGCCCGCCTCGCCGCCTCCTCGCCTCCACCGCCGTCGCCGCCCTCGCCAGCGCCGCCGCCGGCCGCCCGCCCCCCTCCTCCGGCCGGCCACCTCCTCCGGCCCGGCCCCGCCTCTTCTCCCTCTCCGGCGAGGAACCACCGCCGCCGCCGCCCTCGATCCGGATCCCGGATCCCGATCCGGATCTCAGCCCGTTGACTTTCTCCCCCCCCTCAATTTCTTCCAAGTATTTTGCATCCTGTGTTATTTTGTGGCATTTTAACGTAGCATAGCTTTGCATCTGTAGATCCATTTTTGCGCTTAATATATCAAAATGTTCGTCTCAAGAGTAGATCATTTCATCTCATTGCATCATTTTCATTTGAGCTCATATTGATGCCCGAAATGCTGTTGGAAGAGGGCTATGTGATGTTAGTTTCTGTTTCTTAACAGAACTTGCACTTTTGTTATTTTGCTATGATTGATGTGTGCACCCTATGTTTTTGAGTCCTACATGTGTTTTGAAATATGCCATGCCATCTTTCCAGGGTGTATGCCATGTATTTTTGTGATCTATGTGGTGACTAGCACAAGCATGCAAAGTAGGTGTCCTGATGTTGCTGATTTCAGCTCTGTTTTCTTGATATTTTGATGCCATGTCAACTTGATGCTACCGAGAGATCCATGCATATTTTGAGATACTTCAGTAAGGATGTTTTGTTAAACATGTATTGCTCTATCCATCAATGCCTTTGTTTGCAATTATGGAGTGCCATAGCTTGAGTCAATCGAGCTCTACTTTTGCTATCAAATGTTTCCTGGCAGATTGTTTACATGTTATTCAATTTTGCCTAGGTTGTTGTGGTTGATCCGTGTATGCTATGTTATTGTTCTTGCCATGTATGTCTTCTATGCCATGTCTTCTTGATGTATGTATGCTTAGTTTTTCATATAAGGCTCTGTAGTGAGTGCATTGAGCTTGTAAACATGCCTACTTGTTATCAGTTTTTGACATGCCATGTTGCTGAATCTGTTAACGAAACTTTCAATATTGACATGGGTGTTACTATATTTTCTGATCCTTTTTGGCTTATGGTCAGTAAGTGAATTTTGTTCTATGCTTTGAGTAGATTCATGCCATGCCTTATTGTGCTATTATAAGTTCCTGTAGCATGTAGTTTTGTTGCTCTGAACATTGCAACCTGATGCTGTTTTTGCCATGCCCAGCCTGATATTTTGTGCACTTTTGCCATGCTTGTTTGAACCTGTTATGATGTGATTTAGCCGTAGCTCAGTGTTCATCTTTTGTCAAGCATCTTGTGGAGATCACTGCCATATACTTTGTTGGTACGTTTGGGTGCAGTAGCTTAATTTATTGTTGCTTGCTAAGTGGCATCATGCTGTTAATGGCAGATTTGTGCCATTCTTGTTTTGCTTGTCATTTGCAAACCGTGCATCCAATTCCGGTGATCTTTATATCGATTTCAACCGAAATCATCTCATCTTTCCAATGGCATACTTGGTTTGCCAAGTTGATGCCTGGTTCATCATTTTCCTTCCGGAGCGCGCATACGCATGTCATATCACATCCCGCATATCATGTCATGTTTTGCATCATGTTGCTTCTGCAGTGCACCGTGATTTATTGTGGTTCCTTTGTTTGTGTTTTGCTTTGGGTAGAGCCGGGAGACGAGTACGTGAACGAGGAACCTGTTGAGAACGCTTACGAGGATCAAGCTTTTGACAACTCTGAGAACATTGCAGGCAAGATGACCATACCCTCGAAATCACTTCTATCTTTGCTATGCTAGTTGCTCGCTCTTTTGCTATGCCTATGCTGCGATGCCTACCACTTGCTATATCATGCCACCCATATTGTCATGTCAGCCCCTAACCATCCTTTCCTAGCAAACCGTTGATTGGCTATGTTACCGCTTTGCTCAGCCCCTCTTATAGCGTTGCTAGTTGCAGGTGAAGCTGAAGGTTGTTCCTTGTTGGAACATGGAGATGTTGTTCCTTGTTGGAACATGTTTACTTGTTGGGGGTATCACAATATATATCTGCTATAAATAATGCATCTATATACTTGGTAAAGGGTGGAAGGCTCGGCCTTATGCCTGGTGTTTTGTTCCACTCTTGCCGCCCTAGTTTCCGTCATACGGTGTTATGTTCCTTGATTTCGCGTTCCTTACGGTTGGGTGATTTATGGGACCCCTTGACAGTTCGCTTTGAATAAGACTCGCCCAGCAAGGCCCAACTTTGGTTTTACCATTTGCCACCTAAGCCTTTTCCCCGGTTTTCGCGAGCCCGAGGGTCATCTTTATTTTAACCCCGGACCAGTGCTCCTTGAGTGCTGGCCGAACTAGAGCCCTGCAGCGCCCCTCAAGGAAACTTGAGGTCTGGTTTTAGTTGTATGGACTGCTCATCCGGATGTGCCTCGAGAGCGAGATATGTGCAGCTCCTATCAGGATTTGTCGGCACAATCGGGCGGCTTTGCTGGTCTTGTTTTATTGCTGTCGAAATGTCTTGTAGTCCGGGATTCGAGATTGATCGGGTCTTCCGGTAGAAGGAATATCCTTCGTTGACCGTGAGAGCTTATAATGGGCTAAGTTGGGACACCCCTGCAGGTAATATCTTTCAAAGCCGTGCCCATGGTTATGAGGCAGATGGGAATTTGTTAATGTCGGTTGTAGAAAACCGAAGTTGACCTCAATTAAAATACACCATCAACGCGTGTGTAACCATGATGGTCTCTTCTCGGCGGGGTCCCGGAAGCGAACACGGTGTTGGAGTTATGTCTGACGTAAGTAGTTCAGGATCACTTCTTGATCTGTGACGCCCCAAGACCGGAGCTTCAGTTGCCTTCCAGGGTTTCCGAGTTTTGTCGTGTGGTTTGTTTTGTTTTTGCTTTGCATCATGTCATCTCTTGCATTGCATCATCTCATCATGCCATCATATCATTAATTTTTAACACTCTTCTAAATAAATTGTATGGATGTTTTCGATCCATTTAAACCGAGGGATTCACATGGTGATTTCTCTTTATAACATATCCTCCCAATATTAGGGAGCTATAATAAAATTATTCCATTTATTTGGAATTAACCATAACACACTTGCAAAAATCCCAATGCCTTTCATTATTTCTACTCTTGGCCTCTAACTTTGTCACTTGTCCTTTCATCATTTTTCCGGAGCTCTACCAAAACTCTCAACATTTTTGGAAACTCCTAGAACCTACCCTAGTTCAAACCTTTTGAATTAAATTCAAAGAAATTTGAATTTATTCTTTCAATCTTGGTCTTTCCTAATTTTCTCGGACCTAACATTTTTTTTGAGTCCGGGAAAATTATCCGTGTGTCCAAATCTTTTCCCCAACCCTCTCTTTCTTTTCTTCTCCTTATCTGTTTTCTGCTAAAGAAGATATATAAGAGAGGAGAGAAGAGAGCCCAGTCCAGCCCCCCTCATCAGCCCAGCCGGCCTCCTGGGCCTCCCAACTCCCGCAGCTGGTCCCAGGCCCGCGGCCTCCCAAGGCCCACCAACCCCTTGAGGCCCAGCCGCCCCTGCCCTCTAACCCTAGCCCATCTCTCCCGATCCCCCTCTCCCTCGTGTCCCTGCTAGCGCCGCCACTCGCACACGAGGGGAGCGCCCGCGCCCGATCCCCTTTCTCCCTCGATCTCCTTCTCCCTCTCGCCTCTCATGGCGCCTCCAAGCCGATCCCCCCTCATCTTCCCCTCGTCGCCTCCACACGGTTCCCAGCGCCGCGCCCTTCCTCTACCGTCGCCCTCCGGCCGCTGCGACCAGAGGAGCACCATGCCCCGTCGCTCCTGGCCCTGCACCTCCACCGCGCCTCTCTGCCGCCAGGCCCGGCCGCCGTCTTCGGCTCCTGAACACCCCCATCCGCCTCCTTCCTCTCCTCCATGGCGCCACCTCGCCCTTCTTCTCCCTCGGCCCCCCTCGCAGCCTTGGCGCCTCCTCTCCACCTCCTCGCCGGCCTCTCCACCTCGCCCGCGCCCGGCCAGGCCCCAAGCGCCGCCTCGTCTCCTCTGCAGCTCCTCCTCCGTCTCGACCTCGGCGCGCCCGCGCCACGGTACTCCTCTCCGCCGCCAAGCCCCTTCAACTCCGGCGCCCCTGCCTCGGGAAGCCCTGCCGCTGCCTGCTCCAGCTCGTGGATTCGCGAGCCCTGCCATGGCAGGATTTTTGTGCATCGCCGGGAGCTCTCAAATGTTGCCCTGTGCATCGGTTTTGCTGCTGCCGCACACGGACGCCAAGTACCACTACGACCCGACGACCCGGACATCTCCGAAGACCCATGTACCACTACCATCTCCGAAGACCCGTGTACCACGAGCGGCAAGTTCAACTCCAAAACGTGAACAACTACTTCCGTGGTTAACGACAAGTACCCCGACGTCACATGTACCACTACCGTCGACCCCGAAGCCCTCGGATTCGTCAAGTCCGAAGATGCAAGTACCACTCCAAACCATGTACAACTACCGTCGTCGAAGACCTGTGTAACGGAACCGTCAAGTTCGACTACCTTCGTGTGTACCATTACTTCCGATGACGAGATGTACCACTACCATCGAACGAGAACGTCTACTTCCTCTACCGTCGCCGTGTACCACTACTTCCCTCGGCGATCATCGCGAGAACGACTACTTCCTCTACTTCCCTCGACGAACCGTGAACGTCTACTTCCCTCTCCGAAACGCTTTCTCCTCCGAACGCACGCTTCGAAGGTATAACCCGAGACGACCGCGATGAGATGCCCTTGCATGTATGAGATGCACGATATGTTTGCACCGTGTCCGAATTGTCACTCGTTTGTTCCTCCTCGTTGCCATGCCATCGTTCCGTGGGAACCCGGAATCGGGATCACCCCACCATCTCGCATGACTCGCTTCCGTCACGTTTTCCTTTGCACCGGTATCTCCGTGAGCTACCGGAACCGATATGTTGCCGTGGCACCATTTTCGGATTCGTTGCCGTGGCACCCCTTTCTTCCACCATGGTGACACAATGCTTCATATCATGCTCATGATAACGTTTTCATAATATTGCATAAAAACTTGCACTTGTCATCCGCATCATGATAACAACATTAATATGCTTATAATTGTTGTTTGCATTAATTTTCTTAAATGCCATGCTAAAATGATTTAATTCATATCTAAATAACCGTAACTCGGATTTAAATGTTCTTTATATGTAAATGGGGTAGAAAAATGCCTAGTTTAACATGGTGTACTTGCTTTGCTTGTTTAACAACTCTAAAATATGCTTTAGGTCAGATCTGTACCTAATCCATAATTTGTATATGGGGATTTTCCGGAATTGTTGTTTCTTATTTCCGGCCTCATTTAAACTTGCCTAGATAGGTAGTTTCATTATGCTTCACCTCTTGCCATGTTTAACAACATTTAATATTGTTGAGTACCTAATCAAGAGAGAACTAAATAAGTGTTGTGGTGTTCCGTCAATATGCAACTCGTTGCATATTGAGCTCCACTTAACTTGTAGTGTTGTTTGTGCATATTGCCATGCCATGCCTCATTAAACCGGACATGCATCATACTTGATTGTGCATCATGCCATGTTTATGATTGTGTGTTTACTATGTTGTTTGCTTCTTTCCGGTTTGCTTCTCTCGTTAGCGGTTCCGTTCGGAGTTGTGAGGATTCGTTCGACTTCCTCCGTTCGTTCTTCTTCATGGATTCGTTCTTCTTCCTTGCGGGATTTCAGGCAAGATGACCATACCCTCGAAATCACTTCTATCTTTGCTTGCTAGATGCTCGCTCTTTTGCTATGCCTATGCTACGATGCCTACCACTTGCTATATCATGCCACCCACATTGCCTGTCAAACCTCTAACCATCCTTTCCTAGCAAACCGTTGATTGGCTATGATTACCGCTTTGCTCAGCCCCTCTTATAGCGTTGTTAGTTGCGGTGAAGATGAAGCTTGTTCCTTGTTGAACATGGAGATGTTGTTCCTTGTTGGAACATGTTTACTTGTTGGGATATCACAATATATCTTATTTAATTAATGCATCTATATACTTGGTAAAGGGTGGAAGGCTCGGCCTTATGCCTGGTGTTTTGTTCCACTCTTGCCGCCCTAGTTTCCGTCATATCGGTGTTATGTTCCCGGATTTTTGCGTCCCTAACGCGGTCGGGTGATTTATGGGACCCCCTTGACAGTTCGCTTTGAATAAGACTTTTCCAGCAAGGCCCAACATTGGTTCTACATTTGCCTCACCTAGCCTTTTTCCCTTGGGAGTCGCGCTCTCAAGGGTCATCTTTATTTACCCCCCCGGGCCAGTGCTTGTCTAAGCGTTGGTCCAAACTAGAGCACCGTGCGGGACCATCCCTTGGCAACTTGGGTTACGTCGGTACCTGTACGCTTAGCTTATCCGGTCGTGGCCTGAGACGAGATACGCGCGGCTACTATCAGGGTGTCGGCACGCCGGGAGGTCTTGCTGGACTTGTTTTATTGCTGTGAAATGTCTTGTAGCCGGATTCGAGACTGATCGGTCTTCCCGGAGAAGGTCTATTCTTCGTTGATCGCGAGAGCTTATCATGGGCTTGTTGGGACACCCTGCAGGGTTTGAACTTTCAAAGCCGTGCCCGGTTATGTGGCAGATGGGAATTTGTTAATGTCCGGTTGTAGAAAACCCGAAGTTGATCTTAATTAAAATACACCAACTGTGTGCGTAACCGTGAGTGTCTCTTTTCGGGGTTGATCGAGAGGAGAACACGGTTTCTGGGTTATGTCTGACGTAAGTAGGAGTTCAGGATCACTTCTTGATCATAGTTGCTCGACCGTGCTTTGCCTTCTCTCCCCGCTCTCTTTTGCGTATGTTAGCCACCATATGTGCTAGTCGCTTGCTGCAGCTCCACCTCACTACCCTGTCCTACCTTTAAGCTTAAATAGTCTTGATCTCATGGTGTGAGATTGCTGAGTCCCGTGACTCACAGTTACTTCAAAACCAGTTTGCAGGTGCCGATGAAACCGCGGTGATGGACCCGAGCTCAAGGAGGAGCTCGATGAAGATCTTGTTCATTGTGTTGTTTCGTTCCAGTTGATCAAGAGTGGAGCCAGTTGGGACGATCGGGATCTGTAGCTTGTGGGGTAGTCTTCTTTTATTTTGGTTCCGTAGTCGGACCTTGATTGTATCTGTATGATGTAATGTTTTACTCTTGTATTGTGTGAAGTGGCGATTGTAAGCCAACTATGTATCTCTTTTCCTTATGTATTACATGGGTTGTGTGAAGATTACCTCACTTGCGACATTGCTTTCGATGCGCTTATGCCTCTAAGTCGTGCTTCGACACGTGGGAGATATAGTCGCATCGAGGCGTTTCAAGTTGGTAATCGAGCCTTCCCGACTTAGGAGCCCCTACTTGATTGTTTGTGACGTTGTTGAGTCTAGAATGGAAAATGTTTTGAGTCTTAGGATTATATATATCGAGAGTAGGATTTTTTTACTCCTCGGTCCCTTCGTCGCTCTGGTGAGGTATCCCGACGAGAGTTTTGACTTTTCTCTCCTCAAATTTCACTAAAAATTTTTAGGATCACGTGGGTATCTTGGAATCGTTCGATGGTTTTGTGACGAGAACATTGTTCTTGGTGCCTCCTGTCATTTAGGGGTTGTGGCGGTGTCCCGGGAGTTGAGCTCCGAGGTGTTGTCGCCACAATTTTATCGTTGCGATTCTGGAATACCTGAGTTTTACCGACATCGAAATCTCTTTTGTGCAGTTGTTGGTGAGATAACCCCGATAGCCAAAGATTGTGGCGAAAAGGGAGTATTGCCATGACTTGTATAACGGATGTTTTTCAAGGTCGAGGTACACGATTTCCGAGGATTTCTTGGTTATGTGTTGACGGATGGATACAAATGGATCTAGGTATTGTTAGTTTGGGTGATATATTTTGTGTCCCTGTATCCCCAACACCAGATTGCATAACCAGAAAGTTTGGGAGTTTATAGGTGGGAATTCTAGTAGCTTACGGGATATTCTTTCCGACGGATGTATGATTTGAGATTGGGGTTCAACGTCTAGTGGTCCGCCCATTCACGGTCGATTCTGATGGTCGCGAGACGCCTTAAAGAATCCTTGGCTATGCTGATTCGGGACGTCTTGTTTGTCATTCGTGACGTCCGCTATACGTCGTGTCGTGTGGGCCCCACCACTAACACTTTGGGCGTAAATTCTATCATGTGTTTGTTCCGCTCATTCTTGAAGCCAATCCTTTGTTTTGTTTTGTTTTGTGGTATTCGAGTTGCTTCGAAGTCAAGTGTTGATTCCATACCTTTCCTAATTGGTGTTCTCATATTGCTATGTGAATACTAATCCTTCTTCATCACTGAGCTTGTCATGTTAATTCTTTTCCAACCGGCGTGCTTCTCTTCAAGTGAATTCAATCATTCCAACATTCGCAAGATCAATTCTAAGCTTTTTCTCAACGGTGTTCGTTTCATCCGACCCAAGTTGTTTTGATTTCCCGCCCTCCCACCCTTTTTCTTCAAGGACTCAGATTTCTTAATCAAGTATCCATTTTATTGAGAGAAGTTTCTTCATTCTTTTCCTTTATTGTTTTATCCGGTGATTTCTCATGAAGACGCTAAGGAAGCTTTAACCTTATCATTGTTCCATTCTAATTTTCTTCTCCGGTGGATGTAAGTCAAGTTTTCAGTGTTGATCGTATTCTTTTCATCATTTCAAATGCTTTCTCGTGTCGGTGCATCTCTTAATCTTTCACTTCTTGCTATTCAAGTGTTCCGGAGCATTGAAGATATCTCAGAAGATTCTAGTTTCCATTCTCAATTCACTCAAGTTCTTTTGAGGATGCTATCTCATTCAAGCCATTTAACTCTACGGTGCAATATCTATTTCAAACAATTGTTCAACGGTGGTTCTTTTGAGTGGGCCCTAACCCACAGGTCTTTTCGAGGATCTTACGACTCTTTTATTTTTCGGAGTTATTCTCAAATTCTTTGCAAAGTTTGACGAAGAATGATTTATCATCAGTCAAATGTTTTTCTCCAAGATCTTCCAAATTATTTTCATTGTTGGTTCAACCTTTCTAATTTTCATTCCGAGTGCTTCAATAATTCATGGTGATGTTCTCGTCGTCATTCTCGAATTTTGAAGACCGAAGAAGAGTTTCTCTTAAATCTCGCTTCTTTCTCTTCAAGATTCATGGTTCTAGCTTCGTGCCATCCTCATAATTGTTTTGATTGTGAGAATTCTTTTCACCCACCGGAGCATTTCAGAGTCTTTTCAGTTTGATTCTTGAGCCCATCATCTCGAATTATTCATTCAAGCGCTCAACTCTGGTTTTCCAAATCTCACCGGTGCATCGTCGAAATATCCTCTAATCAGTTCATGATCTCTTCGTTCTAATGTATCTAAAGTTTGTCAAGCATCTTTATTCGTTTTACAATTCTTCCCGGTGAATTGTGCCTTTGCTACGTTCATTCTCAATTATTATGGTGGTTTGTTCAAGATTTCATTTCCTTGATTATCACTTTAATTCATTTGTTCTTTCAATTCCACGGTGGCTCCATCAATACCTTCTCAAGTTTGCGCCATATCTATCTTAATCCTTTCTATGAGAATAAGTAGTATGCCAAATCCATTGCTTGTCATCAATTTAATTGGTGAAGGATCAGCATAATGTAATTCTTATTCTTGTTCCATCGAGTAAATTCAATTCCTTATTCGGAGGATCGTCAAAA